>BMAO01003168.1:0-97896 GCA_019973975.1 Trichonephila clavata | reverse complement strand
TATCTCCAATAGTGCTCTGATATAAACAAGTAAAATGTATCTAGAACCTCAATACCTTAAAGCTGCTTTAACATACAAATTCTCCTTACATATAATGAAAATTTTCGTTTTCCTTTCAAATAGGACAACCTCTATATCTCTTCAAATGCTTTTCTTTTAATACGACTATTTGTCTTTTCATCTGACTAAAATAGACGGGGATCTTTCTGCACTGTAGAAGCCTAGTTGTTGTTTGGCTTCCTAATGATGGGGAGATGTCTTTCAGGGCAGTTAATTTACCCCAAAGATATACCAAACACTTAATTGCTGAGGGAAGAATTAGGGATAAGTTGTGTTTAAGAAGAATAGTATTACCTTATGGTTCTCGTATTTTAATCACAAAATCAAAAAAAAGGAATAATTAATTATAAAAAAAATATTTTTTATTCACCGTTATATAAATACTATATATTGTAAAAATGTCTTTTAATCTTATTCAAACAGTAGTAATTGAAATGTTCTTTTTCAAAAGATAATTACTAAAGAGATGCATAACAATTCGAAGATTCGATTTTTGCAATAGAATTTTAAACCGTTGAGAAAACTGAAATTGCTGATTTTTACTGAATGTTTCCAATATGTTTATTCATATTTAAATAATTGATACTTTTTATTATATAATGTATATTACACATTTATCTGTAATTTTTAAAGTAAGTACTTTTTAAATATTTTAATAAATTTTTACTATGTAAAATATACGGTGCATGGCGTCACTGTTTATATCTCGAACTGTGTGGCAAAATTTCTGCTTTACATATAAATGTGTGAAAATGCAATTGCTAGATGTGAAATGCATTCATGCAAGAGTTCTGAATTGGTATTTAGAATAATTAAATATAAATTTTGAAGCTCAGTGGCTGAGTGGTTAAAGCATCGCGCTTCTACACCACAGGTCCGAGGCTCAAACCCTGGGCTGGGAAAGGTTGACTCATTCTTTCATCCCTTCAGTGGTTCGATAAAATGACTATCAATCTTGCTTGATAACTTAACACTAGGGGTTTCGCATCAGATGATCATCTGACTGGAACATCTTCTTATGAACGTCAGGGCCGAAGGTCGCGGATACTGAGTTGGGTACAGTAGGTCTTGGCCCTCATGGGCTGTTGCACCACTGAGTTAAGTTATATATAAATTTTATAGTAATTTAGTATAAACTAAAATATATAATACAGTGGTAAAATATTATGTAGTTTATGGGTCAGAGGAAAGTTTCTTCATCATATCACATAAGCTCCCCTGTAGAAGGGTTTATGTTTTTTTAAGTTCAGATTAGTAGTCTTTTATCCTATTGTATCTGGCAATGAGAGAATCTGATGATGGATTTAATGAGTTGCCTCAGAACTGTAAAACCAGCTAGGGAAATAATAATATAGTAACGGAATGAGAGCGGAATAAAGATGTTCAGTATTTTCACCCTCTGAAATGGATGTAAGCTTATCTCCTCCATAAAATGGTTAATCATGGTGTAATAATTGACACCATAAATGCACAAATTATTAAGATAAATATTTAGCTTTGAATATAATTTTTTCATGACAATCCCATGGGAGTCAGTGTTAATTAAACTTGCTCTTCGCTTACTATTCATAAATGTATTATCAAATACATTGTAGAGTACTGATAATTTTAGAAGTATATTATATTAGTGTAGATGTGTATTTTCTCTTATTTATTATGACAGAATGTATTTTGTTTTACTCACTTTCAGTAAATTAAAAAAAAATTTGAATAATCTTTAATTTTTGATTTTTCGATACGCTCGCTCCTCCCTAGGGGGCGCACCCACAGTTTAAGAAACACTGAGTTAAAGCGAAAAAGAAGCAGTATCACTTAAGGCGTCTCAGGGGTGTTAACCCTTTTTTTCGAATTTTCGAAAAATATATATGTTGTTCTTCATTTTTTTCTGAACATTTTGATACTAACCACGTGACAATACTCTAAAAACTTCGAAAGTTATTCAAAAAATTTAAAACAGCAATTTAGTCATAACAGCTTTTAAATGGACACATGCCACTCCCACTTATTCTTGATTTATGCATACTTTTTATTTTCTGTTTTTAATAAGCCTCATGAAATATTTTAAGCGCTTGAGTTGATCAGAAGGAAGCCTGCAACTCAACACATTCATTCTGCTGTGTTTTGATTCTGTTGTGTTTACTTTAGCACACGTTTTTTTTTTAAAAACATTTATCTAAATCGAAGATATTTGTTGTTTTATACAAATAGCATTTGATTAAGGGATACTCTGATAAGATCATTATTAAACGCCCAAGAAAAGAAGATTTAGAGGAAATAAATATTTAAAGGTAAGTGACTCACATGTTGCAGACATGAAAGATACGAGGAAGTGTGCCGAAATGAAAAATGCTTCAAGTAAAAAACTTTCAGGAATTCAGATTTCATTAAAGTAAAATCTTGTTAAGGTAAGTGAAAACTTCAAAGGATATCGTATTTTTGATTTTATTTCAACCTTTAGCTCTATTTTGTCAGTATCATGTTGTTTAAAATGTCATAAAAGCCATTAACAATTAATGAAAAATCCACTCGTGGTTTATGTTCGAATTTTGAAATACATTGTAAAAACTGTGGGAGTATTTGTACTTTTTCAAGCTGTGAAAACACTGGGAATAAAAAAATAATGCTCCAAAAATTAACAGATCTATTTTAGCAATGAGATGCATAGGTCAAGGTTTAGAGTCATTAAAAACCTTTTGTGCTGTAATGAGTCTTCCTAATCCTGTTGAACAAAAATCATATGATGTTATTAATAATAAACTTTCACTTGTAATAAAGGAAGTCGCCGAAGAAAGCATGAACAGGGCAGATGTCGAAGAAAATTCTTCGTCACCTGATAACATTTTAACAGTAAGTGTTGATGGGACCTGGAAGACGAGACGACATTCATCGTTGATTGAAATATGTACTCTAATGGGGCAGAAACAGGTAAGGTTTTGGATAGGGAAGTGTTGTCCTCATTTTGCAAAGGATGCGACAGTTATAAAGGCGTAAAGTTTGGTATCAAGTACAATGAGTGAGTGAGTGAGTGTTGGGGTTTTTGGCGCAAGGGCCATCTTTGGCCAAACTGCGCCAAACAATCGAAAATCAAGTACAATAAATGGCAAAGAGCGCATAAGATTTCATGTAGAAAAAATTATTCTGGCTCTGCTGGTAAGATGGAGGTTGACGGCATGTTGAGGATTTTTAATCGATCAGAAAAGCTTCACAACCTGAAATATTCGAACTACATAGGAGATGGCGACACAAAAACATTCAATGCCCTTTCTGAAAACAAGCCATATGGCGATGACCATCTTATTCAGAAAATAGAATGTGTAGGCCATGTGCAAAAGAGAATGGGTGCAAGACTTAGGAAGCTTAAATTAGTATATGGTAAGAAGAAATTATCTGATGGTAAAACTATAGGCGGTAAAGGTAGGTTAACTGATAGTTTAATTGATAAGCTTTGCACATTACTATGGTAATGCTATTCGATGCAATTCTACTAGTGTAAAGGAAATGCGGAAAGCCATTTGGGCTGTTTGGGGTCATTCTTGCAGCACCGATGATGAACCGATGCACTGGTTTTGTCCTACAAATCCAAATACATGGTGTAAGTATAATGCTGCAATTAATAATAATTTACAAAATTATAAACACAAACCCTCAGTTGCTAAAGCTGTTCGAGATGTAAGTAGGCCTGTATTTGCCAACTTATCTCATCTGGCACTCCTGAAGAAATGTTTAGGAGATAAGACACAGAATACTAATGAAAGTTTAAATTCATTAATCTGGAAGTTTTGTCCTAAGACGATTGATTCTAGCCTTCAGATTGCAGAGATTGCTGCAAATCTAGCAACCAGCATTTTTAATGATAAAAATCAAATACTTATTACTATTTTAGAGAAATTAGGCTTAAAAATTAACAAAATTATTTGTGTGTCCCTGGCTGAACGTGACAATCGTCGAATCTTTACGTCAAGAAATAGGAGCTTAGCATCATCGTTTGAAGCTCGCAGATCCAAAAAAATTAAAAAGATTAAAGAAATTGAGCTGTTTGAGCAACAGGAAGGCATATCCTATGATCCTGGAGCATTTTAGTATGTAAGTTTTAAAATTCATTTTCTCAAATTCTATTTAAATCTTTAAAGCCTTTTTTCTCAGTTTGTGTTTTTTTCACGTACACGCATTGCGTTTCAAAAATTATCATAATTTGATGCATAAAACTTTACAGAATTATAAACTCTATCATAATCTTTAATTCCTAGCTATTTATAGTATTACATATTTGTAATTTTTTTAAAAATTTCAAAAAAATTAAATTTTTGAAATTTTTTTTTAAAATGTCATTTTTTTTAAATATTATTTTTTATTTTATTTATATAAAATCGCTACCATGTAATAGGGATATATTTGACTTTATAAATCAACTTATTGCTAGTAATTAGAATTATTATTGCAGAAAATATCATGCGCGTCGTAAAACTTACTATTTGTTTCTTACAAAAAATTTTCTTATATTTATGTGCTTATTATTTTTAAAATTATGATTATATTTTAGACATTAATACTTTTTTGAAACTTTATTCCTTTATAAAAAATGTGTAAAAGAATCAAATTATTTCATTTTAACCTCAAAGAATTATTTCTAGTCGAAAATTGTTCATATTTTGTGCTCTCGAAACATTTTTAACACCCCTGAAACCCCATAACCTTCTACACACATTTGCGAATGTTACATGATGTGGAACACGACTGTTAGTTCAACACATTCTTGGAGCTTATAAACAATGAAAACTCACCAAAAAGGAAGCTTTAGATTAAAATGCAATTTAATACAGCAACATACAATTTAATACTGCAACTGACGAAAGATGCACACTTCACCTAAAAATCAATTTCACAATTAGTGGTAAAAAAATCGTGCAATCTGCAATATACTGTTGAACCGCGGTATGTGCTGTGATATGTACAGGTATAGGACAAAATAATTGGAACACCCATTTAAAAATGTATCGTTTTTCAGCCGTCCAATAAACAGCTGCAGCGTGTTGCAACAGTGCGCCACCTGGGGGCAGAAAAGGGAAGCTATCACTCAAGCATTTAGCTGTATGAGGGTTGTATGAGAAAATTCTGTTCGGAGAAAAGCGTGATTATGTCCAACATCTTCAACACGAAAACAAGCATGATAATTGGAGTTTGCCTAGCTGGAGCATCCGAGTCTAGAACCGTCAACCTTGTAGTCATTTCAAGGACCACTGTGAGAAGAGTTCTAACATCCTACACAAACCTAGATAAGTTATCTTCTGTGTAGCACAACAGCGGGCGAACGTTGAAGTTGAAGGTATACGGGTAGTGATATACGGGTTTTGAAGAAGATAGCCGTCCGAAAATGTATGACTCTACACCACCTTCAGAACCCGTATCTATGAAATCTATTCAACAGGAATTGTATACTGTAAACACTCAGGGCAGAGTACCTATTACAAAATCGATAGTTTCAGTGCAGAATGCTATGAAGAGGCTACAGTGGTGCCAAGACCACCTAAATTGGACACAACTGCAATGAGAACAAGTCATCCGGTCTGAAGAATCCTCATTTACGTTATTCCAGACCACCTGACGTGTGTTCGTCTGGTGAACAACGGCAGAATTGTTTCACTTTAACTGCCTAGTTCCAACCGTAAAACATGGAGTAGGTTCTGCGATGAATTGGGGGAGGTGCAATATCTTTCCGTGGATTGTGGCATTTTGTTGTCTTGAAAGGTATGATCACAGACTACTATTATCTAAGCATTCTCGCAGATTCTTTTCACCGTATACTTCAGACTCTCTTTCCGGGAGAGCATCCTGTGTTCCAAGGTTACAATGCCCCTTTTGATACATCTCTCTGTGTTCAAACATAGTTACATGAGCATGATGATGAAGTGGAATATCTTATGTAGTGTCCCCAGTCACCTGATCTGAACATCATTGAGTGTTTGTGGGGTTATTTAAAGATAGAAATTTTCATGCTCGGCTTCCTCTTCCACAGAAACAATCTAAACTTGAGACTGCTCTGCACGAGGAATGGGTTCGAATCCCTATGAACTTTTCTCAAGACCTCCATTTGTCAATCCCACGTCGAATACAAGCAGTCATTCACACCAAAGGTAGGCCAGCCCCCTACAAATAAAAATCTTTCAATTTTTTCACAGGTATTCAAATTATTTTGTCCTATACCTGCAATAAGATAGTTTCCGGCTCTGCGTTGAGTAGACTCTTGATGTCTAGAGGCAGAGATGTATACAAATCTTTAATAAAACGATACTCCAAAAGTATCGGAAGTCATAATTAATTATTTAAAAAATAACAGTTTTAGTTCTTCCTTTTCCAGTCTTTCTTATATAAGTGTATTTCGTTATAGTTTTCCATACTTACAAAATAATTTAATTGTATATAATTACATTCTTGAATATTGATAATTGTATATATATATAATTTCCATACATAGCTCTTCTTTCACAGTTTGATTCTATTCACTCTTGGTAGCTTATTTATATAACTGGAAAAAAAACTTCAATTTTTTAGAACTTATTATTTAATACACATTACATTCGTGATGTTTTTTCTAATTTTTATAAACAGATTTGTGTTGAAAAATTAAAAGTCATAAACTTAAAGAATGTAATTTAATTTTACGCATTTAAAAGATATCTTTAACTTCAACAATAAATGAATTACATTAATAAATAGTATAAAAATTATAGCTCTATTATTCTTATCATTTCATTAAGAATGCAATAAAAATTATGATTTTCACTTAACAAAATATAAAACGATTGAAGCTTAGCTGTACAAAAATAACTCCATTTTAATATTAAAAACTTTCTTTTAAAGATAGTTAAACATTTATAGATCCTTGTAAAACCTGTATTTGATTTAAATCACAAAATGTATCCCGAAAAAAATATGTCTCCGAATGTCACTCCACAAACAATGAATATAAAGTTGTCAAGAAAAAAGAACATTTCTCGACAAGGCTTGAGACATTTAAATGAATAACAAGATTTGACACCCTACGTCAACACATAGCATTTTAAATCGCATTTGGATATGTGCAATGTCAAACATCGTTTCGAATGGCTTTCATGATCGAAAGAAATTCTTGAATTCTACATAAAGAAAAAAATGCATTTTCTGTTTGTCGTTTAATGCGCTACAACATTTCATTTTATAATTGGATTTTCTGTCACATTAAATCATGTAGTGTTTAAAGATTTTTTAAATCTTCAATTGTACTTTTGAGATTTTCAGTTCAATTTTTAAAAGCGCACACAGATACATGATATTTCAGTGACTAGGCTCTCTCTCTCTCTCTCTCTCTCTCTGTGTGTGTTACATCTATAGTTGTAAAGAATTTTCCAAAAATGTGTCTAAGTGAGTACATTTGTATTTTTTGTTGGGCGAAGGACGCAAACGCTTGCGTACCGCCAGGACCGGAGGTTTCTATCGCGAGTGTCACTCACAAGCCAGAGGTTTTTGTATAGTTAAGCCTAAATCCATAAA
The DNA here is from genome assembly GCA_019973975.1 of Trichonephila clavata. NCBI lineage: Eukaryota > Metazoa > Arthropoda > Arachnida > Araneae > Nephilidae > Trichonephila > Trichonephila clavata. The sequence goes on along the minus strand of BMAO01003168.1, from coordinate 90,309 downwards.
AATACCGAAATACGAAAGCGTTGTTCAATATTGTTCTGTATATTTTTGAACGGCGTATGCTTCATATATTTCGTATTAATATACTCTATTTGCTTCTAGCCAGTTTCTGTTCAAGTACATTTAATTGTAAGCATTTGTAAAAGTTGACCTTGTAAAAAAAGTACGAAAAAAAAGATAAATTTTGTTTAACAGATCTAATTATCCATAAGAAACTAGACTGAAAACCCAAATCAAATGCTGTAGCGAAAATAAATCTATCATCTTCACTATAAACAAAAACTACAAGTTCATTTCAAGAACAGGTCGTTAAGCATTCAATTCGGAAACATACTTTTCCCTTATGTTTATAAAACAAAAACCTCGTGTAAGTGAGTAATATTTCTCTCATTTCGGGTAGAAGGTCAAATCTCCATGTATCTCAAATCTTATGGACTTAGAATGCCAACTATTGCCAAAAAGCTGAGCTTAAAAAACATTCCAAGTGAGTGGCACAGATACGTGACGCTAGGTCTCTGGCGTTGTTTCGTGCTGGCGCACGGGTGCGACGTTCGTCCCTTAGGGGTTAACTGACAAAATAAGCTAAGATACGTTACAGGTAAGGCGTGTAATAAGAAACCTATTGTTATTCTAAGAAAAATACCAGAAAAACTAATGATATATCACAAAAAGGTACATAAGTAATTTAACATTAAAACGAGCTCCGATGTTTTATAATTTAACGAATTATAAGTAGTCGAAGTCTATCGACAAACCATTTCATATTACAAACGGAATAATTGATACATTATAAAAAAAAAAAAAAACAGGTTGATTCGCTACTAGGACGAAAAACTTGAAGCTGTGTAGGGGGTACAGATATGACTCGGAAGGTTGTACTTCAACAGTCGTTTGAAATTCCAACCAGAAGTCATCTGGTAGGCCTGACAGTTATGATGTATGGAATTTGTTACGTTGGAGAAGATTCCTAGCATGTCATGTATTCTCTCAACAACTACACATTTTCTAGCTACTAGGTTTTCAACTGAAAGAACGCGTATCTCGTTCACCATAAAGCGCGAGTTAACGCAGTGCTTCTCAAACTTTCAGTATTAGCGACCCAATTTTCTATCATAACTTTCATCCCACCTCCCTTCCCTATACAATAACATTGTATCGAAAGTAATAATAATGTAATCTGATACCAAAGCTACAATACGACTTTAATTATAAACCGTATAGTATCAGGTGTGGATGGATGAAGGAAGGCAGATGAGCTTGTGGGTATGTTATTCCTTTCAACAAGAACTTCGTTGGGAGTAGTGTATTTAGTTCTATTTGTCAGAGAAATAATTTATGTTTTTTTAAGTTCAGATTATAGTAGTCTTTTATCCTATTGAATCTGGCAATGAAAGAATCTGATGATGGATTTAATGAGTTGCCTCAAAACTGCAAAACCAGCTGGGGAAATAATAATATAGTAACGGAATGAGCGGAATAAAGATGTTCAGTATTTTCACCCTCTGAAATGGATGTAAGCTTATCTCCTCCATAAAATGTTTAATCATGGTGTAATAATTGACACCATAAATGCACAAATTATCAAGATAAATATTTAGTTTTGAATATAATTTTTTCATGACAATCCCAAGTGTTAATTAAACTTGCTCTTCGCTTACTATTCATAAATGTATTATATCAAATACATTGTACAGTACTGATAATTTTATAAGTATATTATATTAGTGTAAATGTGTATTTTCTTATTTATTATGTCAGAATGTATTTTGTTTTACTCACTTTCAGTAAATTAATAAATTAATTTTTGATTTTTTGATACGCTCGCGCCTCCCTAGGAGGCACACCCGACAGTTTGAGAAACACTGAGTTAACGCGAAAAAGAACCAGGATCACATAACCTTCTACTCACATTTGCGAATGTTACATGATGTGTAACACGACTGTTCGGTCAACACATTCTTGGTATAACTACCCAGTGGCGTGTCCGTTACAATCCGCATCTCCATACACTATCAGCATGTCAACCAGTTCATCATTTAAACATGAGTTAATTTTTCTACCTCAGGAAACAGATCAGAAATGACGATTTCCAGCACGATCAGTGTTCATGAAACCTTCCGTTTAGGTCCAACTACCGCAAGACTGCCTGGAGGAATCTTACAGAACGTCAGGAATTCCAGGCAGCATCACTACCATACTTGCCAGACGACTTCTGGTCATAATTTCGAAAACTTGTTGTTTAGTAAAACTTTTTCGGTCTCATTAATCTGTTTTATTCTTGCTATCTTCCTCTTTGCACTATAGCTGGCAACTGTGGCATTTTCAACCTTGCATTCTAAGTAGCTTCTGCAACACACCCTGCAAATTTGTTGATCTGGTAGCGAAGCACCCTATGTATAGGAGGTCCAAAAAATATGACTACAGTTTTAAAAATTAATTTAAAAAAATAAACGGAATTTTTTACTTTTGTGGGTTTTTTTTTTGTTTCATAAAGAAAAGATTAAAATTTATGTTTGATGAAAAGCAAAATACATGGGCGTTGAATGGGCGTTGTAATGTGGGTATCTGGACTGTGAAACAGTCCTCAGTCCCATATCCTGGTTGACTTTGATGATGGGCATGGCGTTGGAGAGGTTTTTCTTTCTGCTTAACAGGAATCATGGCTATTGGCTGAGATGATGGCATCCGGGAGTCGTGGCAGTGATTCTTCATCTGACTGCTGTAGAGATGAAATTTTTTTTGGCATGGGTGAGAGCTTTGGTCGGTGGTAGCGTGGACATAGACTCTTATTGGCTGCCGTGGGGGCTGGGAATAGAGACAGTGGGAGGCGCTTGTCCAGTGGGGTAAGTAAAATTTAATATGAGGAAGTTAATGAGGAAAAATAGTAAATGAAATTACTGAGATGCAATAATAAAAATTATTGCGAAAATAAAAATAATTAAGAGGGGTTGTAAGAATCGAGAATTATTCTTCATGGTCTTTGGGTATTTATATTGGGATCTTATGCGATTAAGTTAAGCATATTATCGTTATTTGTATCTGGGAGAGCATTAAAGAAGTTAATTGTAATTTTCTGAATATGAGATTTAAAGCTGCTGATATTTAAGGCATTCCGTATGTCGTCATTACGCATATATCTTGTTGGCAAAATACATGGCATAATATTCCCGTTTTTCAACATTCTCGTTTCAAAATCGCCTCTTTACAAGAATAAGTACAGGTTGTAGTATGTTTTGTAGAATTTAAACCAGCAACACATGTAAAGCGTAAATTGAGTACCACCACACTGGAGTTTAGAGGTAAGAAAAAGTTCCCAAGGTGAGATGAATGGAAAGAGAAAATCCAACAGCGTCGTTACTAATGTCTCAAGAAATAACACTTTTGAACTTATTCTTGTAGGGATACGTGAAAAACATGTTTTTTATTCTTCATTTAGTGACACTGATGAAATGGAAAATCGAGTTAGAGTGGCCCTTCAGATTGTTGATTTTGCAATGCTACATAGAACGTGGATAGAAATCTCGTATAGACTCAATGTGTTGTGCGTAATTAAAGGTGAGAGCGTTGAAATCGTGCAATAAAGCATTGTACAAAAGACTTTAATGTTTTCTTTATGGAACAAAAAATAAAATCCGTAAATGAACATTTTTATTTGTTCTTTTTAAATTAATGTACGAAGGAAGTCACACTTTTTGGACATCAGGTATAATGCAATGTTATTATTCATTTAGTTAAAAAGTAAAAAAATAACATAGTGAAGAGTTTTTGAATTTTTGACGTTCATAATTATATAAATAATTAGCTTATGCTTACTTAAGCTGGCAATATCACGCTATTTAAATATATATACATTTTATCAAAACGTCACGTACACAAATGATGCTTATAATACCAATCATATTAATAACATTTTTAAATCTTATTAAAATCTTTATAATTTAGCATTAAACTTATTAAAACATGAGTTGCTATTATAAATTGAGTTTTAAGAAATGCAGCAGGCTCACTGATTGCAAATCACCCATAAACGGTTCAACACTGCATTAAACTAATTGTTTCAAACACCCATAACATTTTACTAATCATGCAATCATTTATCAATAAAATAACTCATTAAATCATAGAATCCATTGGTTTGATATTATATAACCGAGACTAGTTAAGTAGCAAATGAAATATCTAGTTATTGTATGAAATAATGCTATATAATGATAATCTCTTTATACAGTAGAACGTAGTTTATCCGAAGGTTTATTATCTGGAGCTTCAAATATCCGAACCAAATTCCGGATACGTTTTCGAACAGTGCAATGCTCAACCGTTGTTTCGTGAGACTAAAAGTGACGGGAAACTCCCAAGGTGAGGGATATTTGGGGAATTTCAGTTGTGTGATTTAGTAAACATCTGAATGAAATATTAGGTCAATTTGTTTCCAAGTGACTTGTGTGTAAACGTGCTCTTTTGTTGAGTTTTGTTATATATATCTACGTTTGATTCCTTTCGTTTTATATAACAGCTCTTTAGATACATAGCAAGATTAATTCAAACAAATCACTTCGATTAAATAAAATTCTAGGCCAGCATTCTACTCTTCTGTGTGGCTATGAATCTTCTTGAGGAAATAAATTTATTATTAAGATCTTGAAAGGAAACGATCTTAAGCATCTGCACTTAATTTATTGCAATTGTGGTGTTAAATAAACTAATACACTGACATAACTGCATGCATAACTGCATATAAAGCTTGCACAATGGTTATTCTGAATTAGTTTTTGGAATTGTCAGTATGGGGGTAAACTGCCTAATTTAGACACCTTCAATCGCGAACAAATCATAGGTGTGCGACGCGTCAGTGAATTTCTGAAATCGTCAACAGCTAAGAAGGAATTTCAAGGTCGACAGTGTCAAGAGTATACCAAGAATACAAGAATGGTGGACAAAAAAACTAGCGATCAGGCAAACTGCAAAAGGCAATTAGCCTTGACAATGCGCGGTGAGAGCAACTCAGGTGTATTGTACTTAGCCAGCGAAGCCAAACATTAGCACCAACTACCACCCAGTTGAATAACAGTGTCAGTCGTACAGCCAATAAATGGACTGTGCATCGCTCGCTTCAGGGGTATTCGGGTGCCGTGGGCTTACGAGACTACCATTGCTCAATGCTCGCCATCGGGCTGCACGTCTTGCCTAGAAAAAGGAGCATAGAGACTGGAGTGAAGAGGACTGGAAACGAGTAGCATGAAGTGATGAGTCTCGAATCCGACTACTTAACGCCGACGGGAGTTTGAGAATATGGTATCAGGCTCATGAAATCATGCATCCTGCATGCCAGGTTGGAAATGTACAAGGTTCAATCATAGTCTGGGGTGTTTTTTCGTGGCACTGTTTGGGATATTTGGTGCGTGTACCAACCTCCCTCAAAGTAATTCTGTATGTAGAGTTGTTGGGGATCACCTCCATTCGTTTATGCTGTTTTGTTATCCGCATGTTAATGGAGTTTTCCAGCAGGACAGCTGTGCCTCTCACAAGCCCCGGTTGGCTACTGGCTGATTGGATAGTCATTCCTCTGACTTTTCTGTCACAAATTGGCCACCTAGAAGTCCAGACTTAAATCCCATTGAGGATCTTTGGGATGTTTTGAAACAAGGCATGAAAGGCCATCACACAACACTAATGAACTGTATTGAATTATGGACAGCTTTATCAGTATTTGGCAATTAATTTCCTTGGAACTTTTCTAGAAACGTTTTGAATCTATTCCTCGTAGTGTGGCAGCCGTTATCAAGGCCAGTGAAGGCCTAACTGGTTACTAGATAAGTATCCTTAATTCAGTGATACTTCAGTGCAGTTCGGTATTTAGAATTATGACTAGAAACTTATTTTCTCCACAATTTTATTTGGAAGAAAAATTCCATCATCGTATTTCGTGCAGAATTCCATTTGGGCTAAATCAATTCAAATCACTTCAGAAATAAAACTTTTTGAATAATTCGGGAAATGGATACAAAACAACCAAACCGGCGTCGTGAATATTTTTGTAATCGTATGCAGTAATTGAACCAGAATGAATATATATGCTAAGAAATATGCCCAATACACCTTACGAAAGATGACATACTTTTTTGCATATTCTGTAACTGTTAATTACTTAAACATTATATTGGGTATTATATAAAACTGTAAAATGAAATTTGAGGTTTTGACAGAAAACATGTTTTGTTTCTTGTGTATTTTGTAAGAAAACGACACGAATATTTAACACTACATTTAATTTATGTTCATAGAAAAAATTTATGAAATATAATTAAAAAAACTGAAATGCACATGAAAGTGCTTAATTCTCATGAACAGTATTGCGATGTTATAGTTAGACGAGGTTATTCAAGAACTGTATATTATTTTTCAAATTTTTCAATGTTACACAGTAGTATCAGAATTTTTTCTTCACCTACAAAGCTCCCTAAAAATTTAAAAATTGTCGATTTTTTGTTGCATTTTTTGTGCCACATATTATTGGAAAGCTTGCACCCAAATTTCAGATCTGTTAAAAAATTAGTTTTTAAGATATTTAAAGATTTCTGAGGTATGCTCTTGATTTCGGTTTCATTTTTATGCATTTTTCCACTCTTAAATTGAACTACAGTAGAACGTCGTTTATCCGAATCAATTGGGACCGGACACCGTTCGGATACGCTATTGTTCGGGAAAACCGACAACTGAACGCTATCCATGCAGTATATGAAACCGGGCACTATACAAATATTGAAAATCATCACAAGGTTCAATATTTCAAGTTTTGTCTCTATGTTCAAGACGTTGCGCTTCCGTTTTGAATTCGAAGACATAGCAGTTCACAACTCAACAAAAGAGCACGTATACATCCCAACACTTGGAAACAAACTGATTTAATATTCCACGCATATGTTTACCAAATAACACAACTGAAATTCCCCAAATATCCCTCATCTTGAGTTTTCCCGCCACTTTTGGCCTCAAGCGAAACAACTGTTAAGCATAGTACTGTTCGAAAGCGTATCCGGACTTTAGTTTGGATAAACAACGTTCTACTGTAATTAAAAATGTTTTTGAGTACAATCAATTCTTTCAGAGTGAAATAATTATTAATTTTAATTTCCATTACTAAAATAATTTCTGCTTAGTTATGTTTTGATTTTTTTGAGTTCTCATTTTTACTGAATTAGGATTGATTTCAAGGCCAATTTTTGTTTTACAAAATAGAAGTTTTATCACTAATTTTTTTCCTGTTGAGAAAATGAAATGACCAAAACGTTCTCAGGTTGCTGTGAGAAACACTATTTCGAAGGGATAAAATACTATTGAAAATGATGTATCTAAAAAACAGTCCTCAGCTGATACTGCAACTAGATATCCGAATACTCGTATTCTGAATTCAAGCATTACATATTTAAACTGAATATTTCCTTGATGTACCAAAAAACTGCGTTATACTAAACATATTGTAGTACAATATTTTAGTGTTTAAAGTCATACAGCAAGAGCTAGAACTTCCTTAACTACCCGTATTTAAAACTGAAAAAAAAAATTTATGAATAAACCTGGCTATTTTTAGCTTAAGTTAGCATCATTATTATTTTGTACAAAATTGCTTTGTGTTTCAAAACTTTTGTGAACACATTAGGTTACGATTAAGTTTAATTACCTGCCTTCGTAACAAATAAAAACAATACTATGCAAAAATATTTTAATTAAAAAATAGTTTCACTCATATTTAATTAAAAAATTGTGTTTTATAATTTATAACATACATTGGAAAGTAACATACTAAAAATTACATCTTTACGGGTGTTATAAGTTTTTGTTTTATGTCTTTACAGACTTTAAAAGTGTTTTTCTCAGACTTTTAATATTGAAGGGGGGGGGGTATGTTTTCTAATCACTAAGGTATCTTTTTCTGTTCGTTGAGCATTGAAACTTTTCGCATATACTCCCAAATATATGTTCTCTAAAAGTAAGTATGGGTTTTGGCTGAGATCTCTTGTTATTTTTCTAAGAAAACTCTAAAGTTACTACTTTAAGTTTTTAGCGCGTTTTTCACGTAGTGTAAAAAAAGTGCTATTAGGACGCAAATTTCGTCTTCGTCTTCGTTCCATATTTTGTCATACCTTTTTCTCAGCCAATAAGCAACCAATTGACCTCGGGCTTTCGGCATTTGGTCACATTTGTGCCCTAGATGAGCCGAATCATATTTAAATTTAATTATTTTAAATTTTTTTTAAGTATAGTACTACTTTCTGTTAGTAAAAAGTTCATTAGTTGCATTATTGTAAAATACAACATGTGAAAAACGCCCTAAAATTACTTGGCCATGCCAATGATTGATATCTTGTTTTATTTTTTTCCAGGTTTAGTTAGAAAAATAATTATTAAAAATTAACAAGGGAACAGATTTTCACAAACCCATACTGGTTTTTTTTTCACAATAATGTAAAAAGCATAAATAACTTAAAATGACTAAATAATTTTTTTTAAAAAAAAATGAGCATTTTGTAATAATTTGAAAATATTTCAAAAATTATTATTTTTTAAATTGTAAAAAAACGGATGGTTAAACTGACTTTTTACTTTTAGAATCATCTTAATAATGTAATTTAAATAAAAAACATAAATTACTTTTACTGTTACTGTCTCCCCATTTTTTTTTTTTTTGAGAAAAGGTACGTTGTAGATTTAAAATAATACAATAAAGAACAGAGGAAATGCTAATTTTTAACAAACATTTTATTTTTATTTTTGTTTAAAATGTACTTTTACAGCTGACTAAATGTTTTTTAACCTTACAGTTTGATGATAAAGAATTATATATCTTTTTTTTTACTCTAAACTAAGTATGTGATTATTCTACAAGCTTAAATATGCTTTTTCATTTCTTAGAAACAAAAAGAAAGCGACGAAAAATAAATTTCTAAGATAATACAGTTACAGATGTTTATAAAGTGAAATTTTTAACTTAATAAATGAGATTACCTAATTGATCCAAGAGTTAAACAATTTAATGTCACAAAGAAATATTAAGAAATAATAGCAAAACAAATGATCGCACAAAAGCAAATCCAAGCATTTATATCCAAATCCCTTTCAATGTAGAGCTTTTTATAAAATTCTCAAAGCATAGATTATTTTATGCTATGTATTTTGCAGATTAATAGATGTTTTATTTTGTAACATTTTAGATAAAAATTGTTTCACTTGACATTTTTCTTAACTTTGAACATAAAGAGAAAAATTTATTGTAAGAATTGTAAGAACTCACTCACTATTAATGGTGTATAAACACCCATTTTCGTCATTCGTCTAAGATTAACTCAGTGCTTCTTAAACTTTCAGTATCTGCGACCCAATTCTCAATCATAATTTTCATCGCACCCCCTTACGCAATAACAATGTATTGAATATAATAATAATGTACTTTGGCGCTTAAAGCTACAATACGACTTTATTTATAAACCGCATATATTATCAAATAAGTATTGAATTTTCTAAATATTATTGTATATGAGAAAAGTTGCTGGTGATAATTAAACTTCTTAATTTAATTTAGTTAAATTAATTATCTACTACATTGTGTATTACTGATACATTTATAAGTATTGTATATCACTGTAAATATGAATTTTTTTTATTATTATGTCAGAATGTATTTTTTTTTTTGCTTCCATTCAGTAAATTGATAATTTTTTTAAAAATAATCTTCTATTTTCAATTTTCGATATGTTTAGGCCGCCTTCTCCATCTAGGGTCATCACATCCTCCTAAGGTGGTGCTCCTGACACTTTGAGAAACGCTGGATTAACCTGTTAAGGCAACTGGGTAACATCTTTACAATTTATTTTAATTTTTAGTTTTTGAAATTTGTTTTTAATTTTACTTAATAAAGGTCATTCTTAAGTAATAATTCCATATAAAAATTTCAAGTTTGTTGCAAAATGTTCGTAAAATTTGAATTTTATAAAGATTTGTAAAAAAATTTTAAATCTCTAAGGTTTTTTTTAAATATGTATATTTTGTTTCAAATGTTTTTTTTAAGGTATGTTATAACATAATACATAAAACTGTGCATGTTTTTTTATACTGCTACTCGTTAATTTTATATTAATTTTTCGGTTGTGAAACATACAAAAATTCTCAAAAGAACAACAATTTTGATTCTGAAATTTTTTAAAAAATTATTGCGTACCTTAGAGCTAATTCCAAGCACAGTTTTACAAAATATACATTGTAGAACATTTATAAAAAAATTCGCTTCCCTACTTCAATTATAAAAAACGCCTTATGGTTTTGAATGATAGTATATGTACAAAAATTCAGCATGAGGAAATATGAGTTTGAAGCTTTCATTCCATGAAAAGCATGATATAATATTCATCGAATAGTCTGAAACTTTTATTAAATATTAATTAGCTTATCTAAAACTTCTTACCATAATAAATTACAAAAATGTAGAACAATTAAACAGTATACAGTATATAGAAGAAAACAAATGAGAAACATCTATATTTCTTAAAGCTTTACCTTAATAATTTTAAAAAAATAAATACACTCACCTCAGATCTAATTCCACATGATCAATTTTACATCTTAAGTAATGCAGAATGTGTACAAAAGATGTTTATTCCTTTATTGTTTTTATTTCTAAGATTTTAAAAGCCTTCGCATGTTAAATATTGTACACGAATGAAAGCAAAATCAAGTGACAATTTATAGGTAAAATATATAAAAATCGAAGAATTGCATTTGTGCATTCGAGTAAATAAATATCTTAAAATATTTTAATAATAATTGTGTTGAATTTCACATATATGGGATATATCTATATCACTGAAAAATATATATATAAATGGGACAGTTTTGCTATTATGCAAATTAAATTTCAATTATCTGAGTTATTAAAATGAGATTTAGTATTTGTGCATTGGGAGAATCCATTTCGAAGTTTTAATTTCATTCTTAATAATATCATAAAAAGCAAGCACAATTTTTAAATCTTAACCAAATTCATTTGCTCTTCAATGAACGTTACACAAACTAGAATTTTTGCATGAATTGCACAGTTCTTTCTTTAAATGATTTATTACTGAGTATGTAATTCTGCATATGTTAGTCGCACTTGTGCATGGTAGAAAAATGATTAATTCATTTTTTATCAGGCACTTTTCTAGCAGATGATCTGAAATGTGTGTGTGGCAGTTTTGTTTAGTCTGCTGTCCAGCATCAAAAATTGCTCCATAACTTAATAAAAATTACATGTAAAACTTTGAAACTTTCCAGGCATATTTATAAAGATTCGAGGTATCATATAAGCTAATAAAAGAATTTCGATAGTTTGACGATTTTTTTGGGATACCATCACGCCTTAAAAGTAATTGACGACGATTATACCCGCCATGCGTAAAAGATAGTGACCATTGGATATTTAAATTGTAATGCTTGAGAAAACAAATTAGATTCTAAAATTTCAAGATGTTAAGAATATTATGAAGTGAGCTCGGATTAAAGTTAATAAATTTTAAAAAATATGAACAATTTAATAGGAACTCACGCCGTATGCACCGTCTGAAGGTAGCATACGAATTTATTTATGCACGATGATAATGCTTTTTTTATGTAACTGAACACACGTGTAAATAATTTATTTTTCGAGCTATTGATTCAGTATATTTGTTTTAGGTATTTTATTCTTAATTCCACCCATTAGGTAAATCTCAAGTGAAAAAAAAAAAAGAAATTGATAATTTAAGTTTTTTTTCTATTCTGATTAAGATTTGCAAACTTTTCTGTACATTTTTTTTAAATAAAAATAAAAGTTATTAAAAAACTCCTTTGCATTCCCATCATTCGCTTACATCCACATGTTTCTGAAATAATCAATCTAAATGACACGTTGCCATATCCAACGGTTTTTAACTTTATTTATTTTTTTTTAGAAAATAGAATGGTTCTTTCAAACGAAGAATAAAAATAAACGAAAAATATGATTTCTCCTAGAGTGAAATATGGAAATTTTTTAGAATATTGAAAAAAGTTTTACTTTCGTTAAAACTGAAAAAAAAATGCTTCGTAAAAGTTAAAAGAAAAATGAATTTTTTACTATGGTGCTCCCCAGAATTGTTGAAGAGGCGAAATGTACATTGTTTGAGTTGTAAAAGTGCTGATGCAAAAGTTTGAAATGAGACTTACAGGAATCGTTGTACGAAGATCGTAGAAAATAAATACAAAACCTTAAAATAATAAAGGATATGACCTTGTTTAAAAAACTGCTTACAATGAAAGAATTGATATCGGAAAACAGAACAATTTATTTCAGTTTGGTGGAAATAATTTGAATGGAAAAGAAGTAACTGATAAATTCTAAAAGTATACGGTAAATTTTGGCTTTTTAGGACACAAAAAAATGTTGTTTAATTGCTTAGATAAAGTACTATAATGAGTAGAACCATCAATAGAAAGCATTAAATGTTGTTTTCGAAATGAAGAAATCAAAACTTATTTTTTTGTGTACATTAATCTAGTAAATTTTAGTAAAATATTATTGTATCTGTATGCTTCTGAGACATTTTTATTATAATACTGTAGTTTATAAACTGAAAGAAATATATAACTGTTCTTCATGGGTTTTTTTTTTACCAGAGGCTTAACTCACATGATGGTATTTATGCATAAAATATTATTTATTCTCAGATTATTAAGCTGAAATTCTCCCTATTTTCCAACGATTAGAAATTGTAGCATATAAAAAAAATTTAATTGAATATAAAAATGTAATTTTTTTTAAAAAAGAAAAAAAATAAATTTTTTTAAAAAATTTTTTGTAATGAATAACTTTTTTATTTACATGTATGTTGTGTTTCACTTTGGTTTATTAGATAGAAACCGAAATATTTTTTGTAGCAAAATTTTCAACATAACTAATAAATTTAAACAAAAATTTTTCTTCCCTATCTGGATTTCAGCCTAAAATATGTCATTTTATTACTTGTGAACAATTGCTAATAATAAAGTATATAGATTTACAGAACTTATTATTTTAGAGTCATTTGATGAGGTAGAAGTAACGTCATATTTAAAGAGTTATACCATCGCAATATATATACAGTGTAAGTATTCCGTGAAAAGTACGCTAAATCACGTAAAAGGATAAACTCCGTACAGGAACTCTACAAGACTGATGGACGATATATCTGAGAAATAAATTTCAGCTGCGTCAAAGCATTTATCTCTCTTGGACACGAGGGATTTTATACTCCCAGTAAGCATTAAAGTGATTCATGAGCAAAATTTTAGGAAGAAGTTGAAAATTGAGTTGAAAAACAAAAACATGGGTTTAAATGGATCTAAATCTAGAATATACATAACTTTTAAAATATTTTTAAGACATGGTTTTAGTTTTAGTTTTTATGTTAGTGTGATTTCATTCCTTAATGTGTTTTAATGTTCACTTATATTGAAGATGGGTAATGCAAATAAAAAAAGAATTCAAGTTAATTACATTCCATCTTTATAGTTTTGAACAGGTACTCTTTTCAATCGTGGTCTAGAACTGAGATTAGAAACAGCAACAGTTCTGTCGTTGGCAAAAAGTATATTAATCTACGGCATTTTATTTAACCACTGGCGATAAGTTTAATTTCGGAACCATTGATTCTAGGATTACACTACTGGCCTTTAAAATTGCTACACCAGGAAGAACAAAATGATACTTATTCGACAAATAAATTACACTTAAAATAAAAAAACGATTAAATTTTCAAGAAATTTTGATGCATGGAGATATATACAATGACATGTACTTGAACAGCCCCATGCAGCTTGAACACGAAGCCACAACTCATCAACCGTAGTGACTGGCGTTTGGTGACGAGCCAATCGCTAGGCAGCCATGGACCAGACGTTTTCTTTTGGCGAGAGATCTTGTGAACGTGCAGGACAGGACAACAGCCGAACATTTTCCATATCAAGGAAGGTCCGCGTTCATGTATTATATTGCTGAAACGTAGAGTTTCACAGGGCTCAAATAAAGAGTAGAGTCAAAGGTAGTAACACACCAGACATGTAATACGCACTGCTAAAAATGTCATCAGTGCGAACAAGAGGTGACCGAGGCGTGTATCAAATAGCACCTCATACCATCACGCAAGATGATGGACCAATATGACGATGGTGAATGCCAGCTGCCAATGTACGTTCTCCACGAAGCACAGTGGTCAGTTTTCCCGATCTGTGTGGCGCACGGAAATTATTCTATGTCTTTAAAGTCTTCATAATTATATCTAATGATCAAAAATCGAAATAATTAATGTAATCTGGTTATTCTCTTTTGTTTTTTACCATGAAATAATGTGAATAGGGCCTTAAATAATTTATGTCGTTTGAATTTGATCAAGAATAAATGATTGCTGAGAAGAACTAGTTTTTAAACAAGGATCTAAAGATATTAACAGAAGCAGTAATTTGACACAAGGTAGAATATATACAAGAAATAGAATGGCATGTTAAAAAAAATTAAATTTTAACATATTAAACAAATACAATCAAACATAACAATGTACATATACAATAAAGGTTAATACGTAGTGTTTAAAAGGACACGGCACCCCTTAAGCATTTTTTTATTTATGTACTTAAAAATTATATTTTAGCATTTCATATAACGTTTCTATTTAAGAAAATGATACGAGATAAAATTTTGCTCATATTATTCACAAAACTTTACAAATTAATTTTTTTTTTAAAATTTGAAGATTTTTTAAATTTTATTCTTTCTGTGTTAATTAATTTTTTGTAATATTTCAAAGGATGTTTTAAGCACTTTTAGGGATCTATTTTACAAAATCTTAGTTAATTTTGGAGAAAAGAAATAATAAAATGATATATCTCCTAAAATTCAACCAAAAGCCTAATATTTCCCACATTTAAAGTTTTTTGCTTAACATAATATCGAAATATGATATTTTTATGAAAAACAAATGATGGAGAACTAATATTATAAAATTCTTTCTCTGGCGAATCTTTAGGTGTCTACCATGCATCAGCTTTAAACCTCGCCTTCAGTGATATAATGCTATCTTGGGTATCAATTTGCTTTAAAACATCTTCTGGAGCTTTCGCTAATGTACATAAGATGTGGTAAACAAGCGCTTACATTGGAACCTCTGCTTATATTTCATCAATGACGATACCAGGAGGATAACCAGTTAATTTTTGACTCTATAAGCTTCTTATAGTTGAAGTAAATATCAACTTTGGAACTCTTTGCTATTTCCTTTTATCCTTTTATTCCATAAAATTAGCCTTTTGTCATTTTGGTGTCGACATACAGAGCCAAGGCTTGGTCAGGAGTCATTTTTTTTGCCGATTCTGTCTGACGGGCTAAGCATTTCTCCAGGTGAGTAGCCTAGGTGAGCAAGTAGTCACTTGTTTCAAAATTAAGGCAGCATATCTTTCTCCAGCTGCTTGCATTGACATTCCCGTTGCAAATGCTAGTTCTTTCTTGCTTTCGGAAGAAAGATGAGAACGTACTCTTTCCCTCTTTGCCGTGGCTTTGCATTCCCCGAATGATTTTTAGGGTCGACCTGGAGTTGATTTGAATGGTATAAATTCTTATTCTCCCGACAACCACGCATCATTCAACTTGGAGAAGAGCTTTTCATTTCTTCGGCACCTCGTGGCAGCGGTAGCCGAGTGGTCTAGGCATCAGATCTTGGCTAGCGTGTCATGAGTGCGATCCCAGTACCACTGAAGACCCGCCGTGTAGAGCTCAAACGTCCTCCCGTTGGTGTGGTGTGGTAGTTAGGAGAGGGGGTGACAGCTCAGGTGTCGTTCGCGTTACTTGACCATGATTCAAAATTACGCGGACCGTCCCCAAAAGCCCTGGTGTAGCTGAACAGTGGAACGTTAATATTCACTCACTCTACGACACCTCATCCATTTTTCTCTCACAAACGAGCAGAAATTTTTAACAATTTTTCTAAATTAAAATTTCAGCTGTCCCTCATATTTATAAAAGTCCGTTGTAGTCCTAACAAAACTCAAAACAGTATTAGTTTTGCGCTTGGGATCTTGCCCTTTCTTCCACACATCGAATAAGACACGCCGATTAATACCATCGGCCAACGCTGAATAAAAAATCATAACTATGGGAGTAGCAGGAAGTAGTAGCTAAATAGGGTATTAAATTAAAGGTCTCTTTCTACTCTATGGTGATCAATCCGTGTCAATCCTAAAAGTTCTAGTCCATTCAACACAAAAAACCAACATGAGTTAGTAGGAGTTACATGCTGTGCTAAATGTTTTTTTATAATTTGTAATCGAACTTGAACCTAATTTGAAAGTCAAATCAAGAAATTACTAATCCATGGCATGTATTTTCAAAAAAAAAAAAAACCGCTAAAATCTACAAAATCTTTTTTCAGACGAAATGATTGAATTTCTGACTGGAAAATGAGGCTCGCAAGTGTTTCTTATAGAATGAACAAACCCGTTATATATACCGATGGTTGTTGAAAATTTCCATTCGTATACTGACAAAAAATGTTTACCACATGGCTAGGGAACTCAAGAGGACCATAAATTGTGGGTTGTTTTTTATTTCCGCACAATGGTCCTTTTTGGGGTTTCCGTGCACCAGATCGTGAAAACTGATCACTGTGCGATGTCGCCAAACCCGGATGCGACCATCTTGAGCTGCAAACAGAACCGGAATTCATCTGATTCAACGTCAAGGGTAGCATCAGCCATGTTCTCTGAGCTGAGGGTTCATGCTGCTGGAAGCCTCGCCGAACTGTTCGAGAAGTCACTTGTTGTCTTGCAAACGAACCCGATTCTTAACTCAGGGCTTGTAAAGTGGCTGACGATTCATTAAGGATATGCGGGTAACATGCTTGTCTTCTCGGCTGCTAGTGATATGGGACTGTTAAGATCCATTACGGCGTTCCATATTACCGTCCTGAACCATCGATTCCATATTCTTCTAACAGTCATTGGATGTCGACCGACGCGAGCTTCAGTACTGCGATACAATAAATCCCCATTTCTGCTTCTTACACAAAGCATCACAACAACTTTTCACCAGTCAGCAACTTTAAAATGCAAGTTATGTATGAGAAACAGGCTGAGCAATGTCCTCATTGAAACACATTTTGGGTGTCACTACCGGCGAATGCTCTGTCTGAATGTGCTGAAAAGATAATCATCTGCATATCACAGCGCCATTTTCCTGTCTTTTAAATTTCACGTCTGTATCATGTCACCTTCTTGGTGTAGCAAATTAAATGGCCCGTAATGTAGGTATTATTATTGGATCACATGTATATTTAGGTTATAACTTTCATTTAATTTTTAGCTCTGCAGCATTGCTCTATACCCTACAATAGAAATATATTCTTTTCATACATACACATCCAAAAGTTAAAAAACTAGGGGCTTGGAGATTACTTAAGAAATATTATAAATTAAAAGAGACTGAGTCGCATGATCTTAATACGTATAGTCAATGTATATTACATTAAACTATGCTACTTATAATGATTTATATATAAACTAAAGACTTTTAAAGAATCCAACCTTTTTGGTTATTATAACATGGATAGTTTTGACTTTAAGAAACATGGAATTTAATAGGAAATATATATACTCTCCTACTTATAGCGTATGATTGGCGTAGGGTAAGATTGTGCTGTTGAAAATATATATCTATACGAAAAATCATGCATTACACAGCCTCTTTTGCAATTCAAGTAAGCGCCTCAGGAAAGTCCTATAATTGTTCTGTCACGATATATCTAAATAGTTCTGTATCTAATTTGGATTAGGAGAACTAGATGGTCACTTCTTTTATCCAATGCTCTAAAAAAAAAAGATATTTCTCTACAAGACACATTTGCATAGCTGATCATCCAACAGGATTAGATTATTTTCAATAGCAGTGCAGCATAAAATCTCCTATATTCATCAAAAAAAAATTTCTTGATGTCTTTTACCAATCGCAGTTCCTCTTTTGAAAACATGCTAGATTATGTGCCCTTTCAGAGATTTACAACCACTTTTTTACCGAATTTCACCTCCGTTAAAAGGTTTTTTGACAATGATGGATGTTATGTGCCTGATTCCTTGTTCCCTTTAAATCAGAAAATAATAAAAATACATTTTTATAGCGAAACTAGTTTGTAAAAAGAGCATATTACACCATTCATCCATCATTCAATTGTTCAAAAATAGGCATGCCTTTTTTTTATGGTTTTGCAACTCATTAAAACCTACATAATGGTTGTACTTCTTAGTAAGACTATGCGGTAGCTGTTGTAGTTAAAGACACAGCGCGTGCGAATAATCAGCCATTATTATAAAATCAATCGCTTTAATTTAACTATCAATTTACTATCAAGAAATGTTGTAACCCCCCCCCCCCGAGGTAGAGTTGTCGACTTAATCTATATCCTAAATTTCTGAGACAAGTCACTTATCTTACTGATAATCCTAAGTACCAGTAATAGTCAGGCTTGACTGGTATTACTTGATAAATTGGACTAAAAATTATCGACAGTAATTCCAAGGACTTCAGATTTTAACTTGGATAATCTAACTTCTGTAACGGCCTAACGACAAACTTCTACACTCATTTCGCTGTGGTTTAAATAGCACTCAAATTAACATAAATTTCGGTTTCTCATCGGTAAGTGATTTTATAAACAAGCAGTGGTTACTAAATCTTTTCCCCCGAGGTTTAGTCACAGGCAAGAGTAGAACCCGTCACAACTTTTGAATGCTTTTTTTATAATTGTATATTTGTTTTTATTAACTTTTATAAAATTATATGTGTAAATCTGGAAACGGTTTCTTTAGTAACTTTTTGCATTGCCAGGTTGGCAACAATTCATAATGTTGAGATTGGATAACTTTTTACGTTTTTTATTGAAATAGCAATTACGCCTTGTAAACAAAAAGTGAATCGGTGATTTTTATGCAATTTTAATGTTCTCTTGACCATTAGGGTCCAACAAATTCCAAAAATAAAACTTTAAAGTTATTTTTATGTGGAGAAAAAAATTTAATGTTTAGCATATATTTTTGTTGGTAGAGAAGGACTTACAAAGAAGCATACTTCAAAAGAAATAAATTGTATTGTTTACCCATGAAGAAAAACATTCTCAACAAAAAATATAATCAAGTTAAAAGAAAATATTTCAAAATAATGCCATTGGGGGGATGATATAAATAATTTCCAATTAACTTAAATGAGCGAGTAAATGAAAATAGGATTTCTGGGAGAGTTTGGCTTTCTGCATTATTTCCCATTCGTAACATTTATCGGAATTTATGCAGCCCTCGTGTAACTTTGAAATGAAGTTTTAATAAATATCCAAGCAATCCATTATTCCTTATTTACTACTAGCTTTAAAATAAAATTCGAAAAGGTAAAATATTTGATTTTTTTTCATAAACAAGTTACGAAAAAAATATTGGGCAGTAAAAAGTGACCCACAATTATTTTTGTTCAAAAAGAGAAGTAAATGTATTTTTTTCATTTTTTATTTATTAGTTTAAGCCAAAGTCAAACTTCTCAAGTTTAAAATTTATTTCTAAAATCATCCCTTTTTTTACAGGCCCACTATGAAGTAATAAAATAATTTTTAAGGCTTTTGAATATCAAAGGAAGATTACAGAATCTGGCTGTGTTGTTTCGGACAATTTTCCGATATTTCCGAAAGAAAAGGAAAAAAAAATTGAGCAAATTCTAAACAAAGGTAATAGGTAAGTTATGTATTTTTTTTCTTAACATTGCCTTCAACAATCGTCTAAGAATCTCACTTTAAATTGGCACTCATTTCCAGAGGTCCTATTTCCAACTTTTCATGTTAATTTGTAAAAGTTATTATAAACTTACTCGTTTATCTTAACTCTTTCTTAAAATTATAAATATTTGACATATACTCAAATATCCTCTTTAACACGTAAAGTTTAGTTCACAATCAACATTACACATTTCTAAGAAAAATGTGAAATGCCTAATATGGAACTAAGGAAATAAAACGACTCATATGCAAAAAAAATAGTATTATAAAATGCTTTATCTAAAGCAGAGAAATTAGAATATATAACATTAATTACTATGGTATTTGGATAACAGTCCAGAATTGGGGTACTCTTCTTTAGTATTTTGTGACAAGACAGACTCAAATTCATTTATAACATACTATACTCTCTCAATATGAAACTATAAAAAAACATTAAGCCTTATTTGAGCTACACAGGCAGAAAAGCTAAATGTTTGCAGAGGAAAATAATGTAGAAGTGGCAAGTAATATTTAAGTAATGCCTATATTTGAATTCAATTGCTAAACTGGGCATGCTAATTTTTTTGCTAATAAAGAAGCCCTTGCGATCTAAAGACCCTCGAGAATTTCAACCTTTACTTCCTCAAAGCTTTCTACTTTTATGACCTTTAAGTATAATTTTAAAATGGAAGCCTGTCGTGAATTATACCCTCTCCTCAGATCATCATCTCCCCGTCTACCGTTAAACGTTTCTGGACGGGTAGGCGGATTAGAGAAATCAACAGACATAGTTGCTAATCTCTATATTTATTGATGCTTATTAATCATAGGAGGGCTACAATCACACGATTCCAATTTAAGAGAAATAAAACACAGTGGAGTATGAGAAGGAGTTACTACTAGCGGAACTACGGAATCGCGACTGAATCCACGAAAGATCAAACACGTACAATTACTGCTAAAACACGTAAACGTATTCACAATATTCTAAATCACTAACCTTATCCTTTTAACGTCGGCTGTTCCGTCGTGGTGATGAATTCTTTACAGGCTGGATAGGATAATAGATAAGGATCCACCACTTGGTAATACGGAATCTTTTCCAATTTCAATCTACTGCTGTCCGGCGTAGCTCGTCACATAACTCCTAACCAATACTGTCAACCACTGCGTGTTGATCTACCGATGCTTCAATTTATTTGACTTCACCCTTCTAACTCTTCATTTTACTTTTTTTGTTAACTCGCTAAGCCCGAACTTATATAATATATCTCATTTGCATAAATCACGCTTTGGCTCCCAGTGGAGATTGGTTGAAATAAATAAAACTTTAAAGAAATATTGAGGAGGTTAGTGGAAACCGTATAGATCCGTCAGAACCCCCTCCGAGAAAGAAGCGTGATTTATTGAAGGTCTAAACGACCTGAAAGAACTCACGTAACCCGCCTAACACCTGAAAAACTCTGAAGCTGCACAAAATTTCAAGTTTCTAACTCCAGTATTTTTAGTTAAACTAACAGACAGAAATGACTACTCAAAAGGGCACTCCACTCCATTTTATTTATCTTTCACATATTGTCCTTACAGTGCATCCCATTCGGGCGAAGATCAGGGGAAAACCTTGCCATAAGGAAAAACCCTGATCATGCACTTTACTTAAGTACTAATAAATATAAATATTTTACATCTTCACACGATAATTTCTACGGTACATCTCATCAAAAGAATCATGGACTGTTGCCCTGAAAGGAAACTACATCAATTTCTTTCTAAAATATGACATTAAATGCACAGAACCTTATACAACTTCTATATTTACACAAATATGGCATATATTATATCAATTATATGTATAGTTTCATATCCAAATAACCTTCATCTGGTTTCATTTTCAAAAATTCCCAATCAATCGTGCGGCGCTATTAATGTTGTTGTTAGTAATCCTAATTACGCCGCGTCCCGAAACCAGATACTACTTATACATATTAAGAATTACACACAAAAATATATACATTTTTCACATACAATATATTACAACAAACAATACAAGTAATCTCACATATAAAGCCACGTCTTTAATGTGTAGCAAAACAAATGCAATCCAACAAATGTTTTTCCACAATTTGGAAAAATATAAAATACAAATGTTCATTTTTCAATCAATATTAAAACGCACACAACGCAGTGACAACTTTTGTACACTTTCTAAACTTTACAAAGCAAAAAAATTTAGACTAGCCCACATGGAAAATACTCTGAACTGTCTGTCAGAGGGAAAATAAACAAATTAGAATTATACAACCTGGCTAATCTTTAGATCCAATCTGCATAGGCTTTGTCTCCAACCACGGCCTCTGTATTGCATGATCTTGTCCTAGGGCTGTCCTCTCTCCGCTCCAACCTTCTGGGTCTCCTTCTCCTCCATTCAGTCTGCTGTAGTTGATATGCTCCTGCTGGGGTGATCTCTCCTCTTGCGGGATTCCGATTCTGGCTGATATCCACTCGACGTCGGCTCCGGAGGTTGTAAGGGCAGTTCCGTTCCTGCTAGACTGGACGGGTCCTGCTGCATCTGGACTTTCTACTTTCCTCTCTGCGGGATGGTCCTGGAATTGTTGTTCCCTCCGACTGCCTCTCATATTCTACCTTTCTGCACCGCTTTCTTGATGGACGAGAGGGCATGGACGAGGACATCTTTCTTTTGTCTCTGGATGCTGGTGCCTCTGGTCTCTTCTTCCTTTGTTGCATCTCGACCCAGGATTCGGGCCTTCTTCTTTTCTCCCCCTCCATCCAACGTGGCTTCCTTTTCCTGAAATTATACGCGCCAACCCCCGAAGAAACAGTCGACTCCGTTCGCACACGCTTTCTCCTTCTCACCTCCTCTCCATCGCGTCTATCCCTGGCTACATCTCCACTACCTTCCAAATTTCCTGATTCTGATCCTCTACGACTATTCCCATCGCCTTCTGACTGCACTACTCTCGGCCGCCTATCATCTGACCTTTCTGATGCTACTGCATTATGAAAACTACTTCCCGTAATTTCTGATTCAGCGACACTGTCTTCTGATTCTCTTTGATGGTAAATTCTCACCTCATGCACATTAACCGTTATTCTCCCACAAAACTTTAATAATACTAAACTATTATTTTTCACACTCAAAACCTTATAAGTGCCCTCAAACTTTGGCATAAATTTACACACAATTTTCTTACTCGCCTAGCTCAACGGGTGAGCTTGAACCAACACTAGATCATCAACCTTTACATTAACTTCACGTCTCCTCTTATTATAATATTTCGCCCACTTCTCATGTTGCTTCTTAGTATTTCTCCTAGCCTCCTCAAACAACTTTTCCATATTTCCACAAACTAAGTCTGATCCATCAGTTACCATTACTAATTTCTGAAATGGGGTGATTAATTTTATACCTAAAAATACTTCCGCCGGTGTTTTTCCCGTTGTTTCATGTACTGCTGTCCTCAAAGCATAACTAAACTCCCTGAGAAATTGGTCCCAGTTTGTATGATTATCTTCTACAAAACTCGAAATCATTTGTAGAAGAGTACGATTAACTTTCTCCGTTTGATTAGCTTGCGGACGATATACCACCGTTTCAACATGTTTTAGGTTCAACCTGCGACACACTTGCTCAAAAACTTCGGATATCATTTGGGGGCCATTATCACTGATTAACTTTACTGAAGCTCCATAACGCGAAACATAATTTTCAAAAAATGCATTGGCAATTGCCTTAGCCGAAGCTTTCCTTAAGGGAACTATTTCCACCCATTTAGAGAAATTATCCGTTATTACTAAAATAAATTTATAACGTTCCGGACTAGTGACAAGGTATGGGCCAAATAAATGTAAATATACTATTTAATTCAGAAAATTCGTTACTATCGGAATTAATTGACCATCTGGTAAGCCATTCTTATAATTTTTTTTCTGGCATAGGTCAGAGGTGGATACATATTTATAAATGAATTTTCTCATCAATGGGAAATAACACGCGTCTTTTAAATTTCAGGTAGGCATTTCTTTTTCCCAGATGGCCCGCCATCGGCGAGTCATGGAACTCTCGCAAAACATCTTTACGTAATGTTTTGTGTATAAATATCCTTAATTCACCGAGCGTGGTTGTATATTTTGCATAGTATAACAGCCCATCTATCAATTTAAAATCGCGGGACCAATTTCTACAGATTGACTCATTAATTGAACTATCGTCAGGATTTTCTAAGTATTGCGTAATATGACCTAACTCCGGATCATTCCTCTGTTCTTCCCTCAACTGTTCCCTAGACGGCAATACCAACGACCTAATCACCGCACAAGACACCTTTGCTTCACCTTTGCTCCATCTCAGCATTCACATGAAAATTCCATATTTTCCAAAACTCCCTTATCTTAATCCGTAATTCAACGGTGCCAAAATTTGTGCACTGCGACCCTTGTGCCGTAACTACTTTCGCTAATGATTTCTTAATAGGACGAAAAGAAAAATATGATCGGTACGTCTCCTCTGAAATAAATGACTTCTTCGCACCTGTATCCCAGAGAGCCTTTAAAAACGTGCCATAAAAAAGAATCGGCACATATGGAAGATCAATTGGTGATAACCGTAATGAATTAAGTTTAATCCGATTAGGAGGATTTGACTCAACTGGCGACCGCTTACCTACTGCAACCCGATCGCTTAGAAAGTTTAAATTGGCATTTCCTTGCCTTCCGCTGATGCAATCACCACGCCTCCAATTCCGCTTTACTGAATCATCAATAGGAACCTTACTAACCACCATTCTTCGGTTCTGATACCGGTCTGTTCTATGATTTGGTTGGTTGTTGCGGTTTCTTCTCTCGAATCCCTGATTTCGATAATCACGACGAAAAAAACTATTTGCATCTCTGCTTACTCCTCTCTGACCATTTTGTCTATTTCCGACCCCTGTATATCTCCAATTTCCATTATTCCGTCTTTCCGCAGGATTCCTACTCATATCCCAACCTCGTCAAGCAAAATTATTAGTCGAACCCTGGGTTTCTCTTCAACTATGACGTTCCTCATACCGATCGACAAACTCTAACAACTTTACCTTCGTCGTGGGGTTTCGAACCTCTAAATAGTCCATAATCTGGGGTACGAGTCGCATTACTATGTGATCGATCTATTTTGCATCATCATAATTCAAACCTTAAGACTTATGGATTTTTAATAATTGATATATAAAATCTGATGGGGTCTGCCCCTTCTGCTGCTTGGATGAAAAAAATTGAGCCTCTAACTCCGACTTATTCCTTACCACTGGAAAACTATCTGACAACTTCTCTTTAAGTGACGCGAAGGCAGTCGCTTCTTCGTTTACACACGCAAATCCTATGACCTCAAACCCGTCTAATGCTCTCCCAATTAAATGACCCTTTAAATATGAGCACGCCAGATTTGCTGGTATCTCATAATAAGCTATATTATCATCAATATTATCAAGGAACTCCGATACATTCTCTCGACCTGAAAATAATAATTCCGGCAGAACCCTAAAACCAGCACTCGCTCTTAAATCGGGTAATTCAGTTGGGCGCCAGTGTCGTGAATTATACCCTCCCCTCAGATTATCATCTCCCCGTCTACCGTTAAATGTTTCTGGACGGGTAGGCGGATTAGAGAAATCAACAGACATAGTTGCAAATCACTATATTTATTGATGCTTATTAATCACAGGAGGGCCACAATCACACGATTCCAATTTAAGAGAAATAAAACACAGTGGAGTATGAGAAGGAGTTACTACTAGCGTAACAACGGAATCGCGACTGAATCCACGAAAGATCAAACACGCACAATTACTGCTAAAACACGTACACGTATTCACAATATTCTAAATCACTAACCTTATCCTTTTAACGTCGGCTGTTCCGTCGTGGTGATGAATTCTTTACAGGCTGGATAAGATAATAGATAAGGATCCACTCTTTGTAATGCGGAATCTTTTCCAATTTCAATCTACTGCTCTCCGGCGTAGCTCGTCACGTAACTCCTAACCAATACTGTCAACCACTGCGTGTTGATCTACCGATGCTTCAATTCATTTGACTTCACCCTTCTAACTCTTCACTGTACTTTTTTTTAACTCGCTAAACCCGAACTTATGTAATATATCTCATTTGCATAATCACGCTTTGGCTCCCGGTGGAGATTGGTTGAAATAAATAAAACTTTAATGAAATATTGAGGAGGTTAGTGGAAACCGTATAGATCAGTCACAAGCTGTGTGTGCGAAGATGTCGAAGGACAAGGACAGTCATGAACAAGAACCCGTAATGGGGTCCTGAGGCTTTTAGAAAAGCTTCTGTAGCTCGTTTTAGACTATAAACAGGGCATGACTGTATGAGATCCCATTTTTACTTAATTGGTATCGCCGACTCAACTGACTGTAGTCTCTCTGACTCTTGTGAGCTTATGACCGCCGAACATTTGGACGGGTGCCCGGTACTAAATTGTATTGTCGAAAAATATTGAAGAGCACGTGCACTAATAACATAACATAAGTTGTGACGGGTGCTTACGCGTTTCACTAACCTTCTCTCACATCTTTAAATATTTTATTTATTTTAACCAATCTCCGCCGAGAGCCAAAAGTGTGACTTATGCAAACAAGATAGTTTCGGGTTTAGCGAGTTCGAAAAAGATATAAAAGGGAGAAATGAAATGAAGAGAAGGAGGATGACTACGAGGTTGATTAAGAAGGTGATTCTGAGAGATTAGTTTAACTAGTGGAAGTATATTCGCCGAGAGAAGACTATTGAAAAAGGTTCATTAATTCGGTTCGGGACGGAACTGAAAGATATCAAAGATTGAAGCCGCTCCTTAGAGCAATCCAGTATTAGAAAAACCTGCCTTAAGAAAAAGGTACCAGGTCAGTTATTTTCATAAATTAGATATAAATGCGTAGTTTGATTGTATACGTTATTCTCCGTGGTTTCAGTTAGTATTCCGTCGTTCATAATCAGTTTCTTCTCGCACTCCACTGTAATTTGTTGTTCTTATAGTCTGAATAATATTTGTGTATTTCTCAAATTAAGAAAGATAAATAAATAAGATTGATTTATTAATTTGGTTGTAATTAATTATGGATCCAACATATTCAGATTTAGATAATATGCGAAGGGGAGTTAATAATCATAGGGGTAGTGAAAGACTACGACAAAGTGATAATATAAATAATAACATAAGTGATATTTCTAGTGTGGAGCGTTTGTAAAATAAAATATTTGAAATCACATGTTTAGTATTTGTTAATATCAACTATTCAAAATATATTGTAAACATAACCCTTACTTACACAAAAGTTCAACTTTTTTTAATAGCTCCTATCTATTAATTTAAAGAAAGATCTTCAATATAAAACGCAGAATTTGACAATTTTCTTCGGTAATTAATCTATTTGCGTAAGAAGAAGTATCATATTAAAAAAAGTATAATGAAAAGAAGAATGAGAGTTTCTCCAAGCCTGATTGGCTTTAAAATTCACAAATAACTAGTCACTTAATATTAGTAATTATCACTAACTTTGTGACTAGTTATTGGAGAGGAATATACTCTCATATTGAACTAAATTCATTTTCTGGAGATCACACATATTATCTCCCTCTTCACATTTCCACAGTGCTCGAAGCTGGGGTTTTGAGATGAGTCTCTCCTTTAGGATTTATTCATAACTTACAACAAATCTAGGTGTTCTCTTGAACTTCAGATTCACAACTAAGAAGTCCTTGTAGAGTTGGGAGTTTTCTTGGATTAATTATAAAGGTGTGTCCAAGATTTGAAAATTTAACTCTACCAAATATATTGAGAACATAGTTTATTTTTTCTTTAAAAAAACATACGCATAGGATTTGAAACTTTCAGCTTGAGAGATTTTATGCAAACTTTACTCGAAAGAACAAATCTGGAAGAAATAAATACAACTAAAGTTGATTTGATATTTAAAAACTAAATCTAAATCCTACAAACAGCAAGTCAGCAAATATATGAAAGAAATAACAAACAAATCTCTCTCTCTCTCTCTCTCTATAAATCCTATATACAACACAAATTCTCCCTCTAATTTTGACTCATTCATTATTTAATGCTTAGAGCTTCGCCTTTCAGCTTTTTTGCTATCCAGAGAACTGAAAACACTGCCTTCTTTTATATAATGCCTAAAATTATTGCTTTTTTCTAGGAAAAATTACAGAAAAAAAATTAATGAGAAAGCTTAATGATTGAGTCCTGAAATTAAAGTACAATTTTTTCAGATGATTGTGTGTCTAAGATAATTAACTATTAGATAATAAGCGTTTACTTTACATTCCTTTGTTCAGAAATGCACGGGGAAAAAACTAAAAAGTTTTTTTTTGTGTGTGCTCATTTTACGCTTTTAAATATGTTTTTGAAATATAAAAAAAAAGTATTTTTGTTGACAGTTCCTGTGTATATTTAAAAATGCTTATACATAAAAATTTCCTTCTTTATTTCTAATTATCTTAGTATTACAGTAAATATTCAAATAAAATCAGCTCAATATGAAGATAAAGTAAGATTTAAAAAAAACAGCAAAACTTTCTCAGAATAAATGCATGATAAAAAGTAAAAATATTTGGGCAGAATAATAAAAAAATATTAGATGAAAAGCTGAAAACTTTTGTCTCTAAATAATAGAGTGACAAACATCAATGATAGCGAGTCTTATTTTGAATTTAGTTTGAAATAAGCAAACCAATTTTTAAATGTGTGTCAAAAAGATTCCTTTTTAAAGTTAAATAGATTATGGTCATAAAATTAAGTAACCAATTCCTTATATTCTGAAATAAAATGTTTTAGCTATTAAACAATAATTTCAATTAGGATTTCTCTAAAAAACGACGACAGCTGTGAAAATTGTTCTTTAATATTTGTCATCAAATTATGGTCAGAAATGATTTAGTTTTAGAATAAAGTCAAAATTTTTAATAGCCAAAAAAGGAACTGGAATAAAAAAAGCAATACATGCCTTCCCGCTAAAACGTTTAGAAATATTATATAGAAAATTCAAAAATATATATTTCACAATGTAAGAAAAAAATTTGCTCTTTGAATAGTTTGAGAGACGTGAAATTTGAAATGTTGTTTTTATGGTTTCATTTTAATAAAATCAGCAATTATTTTCTTCGAATAAAACAGTTGCATTTTTTCCATTATGAAATCCTTTTTTTATGTTTAACAATTAGAACATTTAAATCTTTTTATTACAATTTCAAAGTAACAAACATATACCATTGAGTTTAAATGCATGCCATGGGGTTCGTATTTACGTTCCTCGCTATGTAGTTAATTATCTTCAACCAATTACTAAGAAAACTCAATTGTCTTGGGAGAAAAACAAGCTAATATATTGGTTTCCGTATGTTCGTTTCTCCTTTCTCGGACACTTGAAAAGAAGCGATATAAGAGGATAAGATGAATCGGATTCTTAACGCGAAAATCTTGTTCTCCTCTTACGAGATGATTTGTCCATTTTCCTATCAACCAAGCTCACCACTGTTTAGAAAAGAAATAAAAGAACATTTGCGAAGCGAGAAAGAAATCTATTTTCTTCGCAGCCTCTGGGGAATATGAATAAAGGAATTTTTTTTTTTTTTTTGAAACCATTTTTCTATTCAAATTTGGGTTTCAATTTTTCTTATTTTACTCCCGTTTTTATAGAAATCGAAGGTGGAACTTTTTTAGATGTAACATACATGAGTTACATAATATATTAGAGAAAGACAAACTGTAGGGAAATTAAAAATTAATTTTCTTTAAGATGAGGTGATATTTTAAGTACCAGGGTTTTCTTTCTGTCTTGTCCTGATCTCTTATTGTCGTCGCATTCTAATGCACTTAAAGGGATATTGTTTACGAAACACGTAATTTTAAACCTTGGTCAAGTGACGAGGACGACACCTAAACTGGCACCTTACTCTCAAACTACCATACTTTGCCAACGAGGAGAGGTCGGAGTACGACAGACCCCCCCCCCCATTTTTATTGACACTAGGACTCGCCATTCATCAGCCACTATCTTAACCCTGACCACTTGCCTACAATGGTCAGGGGTTTTATTATTGAATTTTCTTTTGTAAAATATTAACTCCTTGTGTTACATTTTCCTTTTGTATACAAACTTTTTGGAACAGTTTCGGAATAATTTTATTTGAAACCATCCTTTAATGTAGGGGTCTTCAACTCGAGGCCCACCGAAGGCAATTTAATGGCTCTGCATTTGAATCTGTGGCAATTTCGAGAAAAATCGCCTTGTCTGCTTTTTGTTGTTAAAAGGACCCCTTTTTCTGTTAGTCTTGATATTTAAAACATTTTATTGATATGCTTTAGATACATTTGAGGTAGTTTTTTTTTAAAAATACGAATTTTTCAAAAAAATTCCTTGTATCTTAAACACTTTTAAATATAAAAAATACTGACTATATGTATAAAATCTCAGAATTTTTTAGAATAAAAGACAAACATTTATCTTTTCCACACACGCAAATTATTTTAGTTTGACTTCCATTTAACGTATTTGAAACATATCTGTGTGCAAATCTGTAACACCATCTCTTCCCTTAGAATACATTGTAATCATGTAAAACAAATCTCTCTTTCTTATTTAAATTTCCTGAATACATTTTTTTTTGACAGTCGTGAGGCCCGCTACATCGGTCGGCTATTATCGGAGTAGATTTATATCCGAATAATGACATGACCAAATTGTTTGGATTATTGTAAATATTGTTACTTAGATCGGGGTTCGAGGACTTTATGCAAGTTCAGTTGTAAGCAACAAGGCAGTTCTTTAAGAGCGATGAGTATTTATTGTCGCAAATCAATCCTTAAAAATACAGGATTCAACAGCCAAATTCGTAGAGTAAATATCAGAAGGATTTCACACCTTCAATAGCACTCAGACACAATTATCAGTGTCTAACATACACGTACGTAAAAGATTACTACAAGCACCGGTCGTAATATTGAACAGTTGAGCTGATCGCTAGTCTTCACCGTCAAGGGAAGTTTTCCAATCGCTAGTCAAAACCGCTGTCTGTTGTGGCGAGTATCGCCCTATTTATAACCGTGGCGGAAACTTCGAGAAGGATGCGCTTGTATCATAGATCGTGAAATTAGTGGATTTCTCCTCTAATTTCTAGAAGAATCCAGACGATCCCAAACTCGCTAAATTTGACGCCAACTTGGTCACCAAAAATGATGCCAACTTGGCTCTATCGCCAATATTTCGCCAAGTTCCCATTGAATCGCCATTATAACGTAAGGGACGGCGGTACTTGTGAATATTACAATTTTAACAAGAAACAAATATAGCATAAAGTAATATAAATGCATTGCACATCCAAATACAAATTTTTCACACTATTTTATACAAAATTTGTAACAATATCTTAGAACTACCCTAAGACAATTGATTAATATATACTTTGTAAAAACGGGATTAGGAATCTTATTCACTCCTTGTATATCAAAGTATTCAAGAGGTATAAGGAGACAAAAGGGTACAAACGGGTTTCACCAATTATGGAATTCAACAGTAAATATGTATTTTCTAGCAATTAGTATGTCACAGGACTTGGAACTGTTAATCAAGTCATTGTCTGTGAATAATAATTGCATACGTTTAATTTCAATAAAAATAGTCTTGAGGTGATTCATTCTTTTTTGAAATAAGTGTGTATTCTATCAGAAGAAAAAAAAACGATATTCATCTAATTTTTTTTTATCTTCTTGCCACAGTTATGGTATTTTCAGTGTTGCGGAGTGTTCAAAAACTTTTTTTGCTTACATGCGCTTAACCGAAACTGATATAGAAATAAGCTATCGAAAGTAAGGCCTCTGGTGGAAAAGAGAGAGAAAAATATTTTCATAAAATCGACAAAAGATAGGAAATAAGTAAAAAATATTCTTATCTGAGTAAAATATTATCAGAATTTAAAAAAATAAAAATTCTTTAAATATTACATATATATGTATTTTTTAAAATGCTAAAGAGTAAAAGAATAAATTTTAAGTGGCAGCACTTTACGCTTAGAAAAGAAAAGTCTACCGAGTTTAGTTGAAAAAGTGCTGACGAGAATACATAAGACATGAGAGACAGGCTTAATGGAAACAGAGGGGTGTGGGTAGGCAGAAATAACGATCGAGATGAAAAAAGGGGGTATTTTTTTTCTTGTAAAATACATTCTATTTTTTTTATTTTTGTAAAAGTAGCTGAAAGCAAAATGATTTCAAATGAAAGAAAAAAAGAAGACTAACACTATTTTTTCCCCTCTCACCTG
Organism: Trichonephila clavata; assembly: GCA_019973975.1. Lineage (NCBI taxonomy): Eukaryota > Metazoa > Arthropoda > Arachnida > Araneae > Nephilidae > Trichonephila > Trichonephila clavata. The sequence goes on along the minus strand of BMAO01003168.1, from coordinate 58,159 downwards.
TCAAAATTTATTTCAAAAGAAACGAAATAGGGATTTACAAACGCAAAAAGCAGTGTAGCAGAACTCGAGAGAATGACTGTTGTACATAAAAGTAGTAAAAAAACGCTTGAAAAATTTTAAGAAATGTTATTGAAAGGTAATAACGAAACAATGCATGTGCAGCAAAATTCAAAGTTGGTGAAACATGCAAAGAATAATATAGTGTATTGCATACTACACTGGAAATCTAATTCATGGACACGAGTTACACAAATTCAAATCTTTAGCTTACTAAAAGGTGTGAAAGAAAAAAAAACATTGAAATAACTTTAAATAATTTCAATCTTCAAATTTTTATAGGCTATTCTGGTATGGAATTTGGGTGAGTAAAGCCTACTTCATTCATTTTCAAAATAATATTCATGGTAGGTAAAAATGTATGAATAGTTCTGTCATCTTATGTTCTTGCTTTCACCATAGAATTGTACATAATTTTCAACAATACTATAACAGTGAAATATTTTTCCTGAGGTATTGTTTGGCTGCAGAGGAATTTGATATATATATATTGGTTTCATTTATTATTAAGATACCATTGCTTTCTGTTTCTCCAGTAGAGTATTATTAACTACACACACACACACACACACATATATATATATATATATATATATATAATTCAAAAATATACAAAAAATAGTTATGTACCTAAGATAACTATAGTCATAATAGAAAAGATTTAGCCACAGAAATACTAAAAGCAAACTCCCAGCCTTAGTATATATATATATATATATATATATATATATATACTAACCATTACTCTTCCCCTCTTTGCTGGGTATTTCATAATGTTATATGAATTATATTGCTTATATATACATAAATTATTGATATCTATGCTCTAGCATTAAGCGTTCGATTGTATTAAAAACATTATTACAACCCTCACTTTTTGATTTTGAAATGGCGCGCTTTCCAGAGGACAGAACCCGGTACCTTTGGTTTCCATAAGCACATAGCACGCCACTGAACCAAAATGTTGATAATCAATAAGTTGATTCTGAAAGCAAATGCACGCATGCGTCAGTTTGACTCTCTACTCTACTCTCACTCTCCACTCTCTCTCTCTACTCTCTCTCTACTCTCTCTCTCTACTCTCTACTCTCTCTCTCTCTCTCTCTACTCTAGCCATTGTTTTACAATATTAAAAAATTAAGAATTTTTGAATTTTTTTAAACTTTTACAAAATGCTCAATTTTTAAATTTTTTAGTCATTTTAAGGGATTAATGTTTCTTAGATTATTGCAAACAAAAGTTAGTAAGGATTTGAGAATCTTTTTCCCTTGTTGGTTTTTAATGATTATTTTTCTAGCAAAACCTGGAAAAAACACGATTTTTTAAAAAATATTAACTTAAGATTTTTAAAAAAAAATAACTAGAGATCTTACGTCTAAATTCATACTAACATTTATATAACATACTCTTTAGAGCATATACAAAAAATTTCAAAAATTTATCTTGATTAGAAAAAAAGCATTCGGGCTTAGAAAACATCTTCAATACTAAATGTCTGAGAAAAACGCCTTTAAAGTTTGTAAAGGTAAGAAACAAATGCTTAAAATAACCATGTAAAAAGCTCTATTTTTTTAATGTATTATTTTCCAATGTATGTGTTCTACATTGAATCACTACTTCAATTACTTAATATGCTGGAACATTTTTTTTTTAATTCAAAATATATTGTTACGAATTTTGTATAAAATAATGTAAATAATTTGGATTTGGATGTGCAATGCCTTTATATTACTCTATATTTATTTTATGTTAAGATTGTAATATTCACAAGCAAGCCGTCTCTTACGTTATAATGGCAATTCAATGGGAACTTGGCGAAATATTGGCGATAGAGCCAAGTTGGCATCATTTTTGGCGACCAAGTTGGCGATCAATTTGGCGACTTTGGTGACCAATTTGGCGACATTGGCGACCATGTTGGCGAGTTCGGGACCCTCTAGATTCTTCTAGAAATTAGTAGAAAAATCCACTAATTTCACGATCTGTGGCGCGATCGCATCTTTCCAGAAATTTCGGCCTCTGCTATAAATAGGGAGAGAATCGCCGCAAGAGTCGGTCTGATTTCAACCAGCGAGTAGTGAGCACTATTTTGATTAGCGATTAGTAGACTTGCCTTGAACTTGATCAGTTCGGCTGTGCTTGTGAATTTTCATTTACATACGTGAATTTTAGACACTGCTTATTGTGTCTGAGTGCTGTTGAAGGTGTGAAATCCTTCTGTTATTTATTCTGCGAATTTTGCTGTTGAATCCTGTATTTCAAGGATTGACTTCCGACAATAAATACTCATCGCTCTTAAAGAACTGTCTTGTTGTTTACGTCTGATTTTGCATAAAATCCTCGAACCCTGATTTACGTAACAATATTTTTGCACAATATTGTTTTCATTTGTTACGATGACAGGTTATTAAGCTTAATCATAACCTAATATTTTCACAAAAGTCTTGAAATACAAAGTTTTTATGTACAAAATAATAAGGATACTAACTTAAGCTAAAAATCGTCAGGTTTGTAAAAAACATTTAATTTTTTTCAGTTTTAAATTGGGGTGGTTTAGCAAGTTTGAGTTTTTGTTTGCACAACTTTAATATAAAAAAAAATATAGTACTACAAACTATTTACTATATAATGTAGTTTGGCACATCACAGAAATACTCAGCATTATCTACAATACTTGAACTCAGAATACTTGTATTAGTAATTCTAATTGTAGTATCAGAGCTGAAGGCTGATTTTGAAATACATCATTTTCAGTAGTATTCCACCTTTTCGAAATATTATTTATATTAGCAATCTGAGAACGTTTTGGCCGTGACATTTTCCCAACAAGAAAAATTAATGATAAAGCTTCTAAGTCATATAAACTATTTTTTGAAACAAAAATTGAACTTGAAATCAATCTTGATTAAGTAACTATCAAAAGAAACTCAAAATATAATCAAGCAGAAATGATTTTAATAATGAAACTTAAAATTAATAAGCATTTCACATGGAAAGAGTTGATTGTGTTCAAAGATATTTTTAATTAAATCAATTTAAGGCGATATGGTACCATCTTCACAATTTTTTTTATTTTTAACATTTGATATTTAGTTTTAATTGTGTTTCATAAAAAGGTTAATACTTAATAATAATTCCATAGGAAAAAGTTTTAAGTTGTTGCAAAATGTTTGTAAAATTTAAATTTTTTTAACATTTTCTAAATTCCTAAGGCAATTTTAAGTATGTATATTTTCTTTCAAAAATTCTTTTCACTGCACCTTATAACATACTACATAAAACTGTACATAGGGTTTTTTCTACGACTGTTCTTCAATTTTTTATTAATTTTTTTGTTGTTAAACTTCCAAAAATCCTCAAAAAACATTAATTTTGATTTTGAAATGTTTTAGAAAAAGTACAAAGCATGTTAGAGCTAATTACATGCACAGTTTTACAAAACATACATTTAAGAACATGTATAAAAAACTTCAAACCCATACTTCAATTATCAAAAACGCCTTAGGGTTTTCTCTCAATAATAGTATATGTACAAACATTCAGCATGGAGAAATATGAATTTGAAGTTTTCATTCCATTAATAGCATGATAAAACATTCATCGAATAGTCTGAAACTTTTATGGAATGTTAATTAGCTTATTTAAAACTGCTTACCGTAAGAAATTGCACAAATGTAGAACAATTGAACAGTATACTTCCATAATGAATATATAGAAAAAAACGAATGAAAAATCACTATTTCATAAAACTTTATCTTAATAATTATAAAAAAAAATACACACATTTTAGAGCTAATGCACAACATGTACAAAAGATTCTTACACCTTTGTTTTTTATTTCCATGGTTTTAAAGTCTTTCGCATGTTAAATATTGTGCACGAATGAGTGCAAAATCAAATAGCAATTTATAGATAAAATATATCAAAATCTAAGAAATGCATCTGTGCATTTGTTTAAATAAATATCTTAAAATATTTTAATAATAAATGTTTTGAATTTCATACGCATGGGATATATATATATATATATATATATATATATATATATATATATCCAAAAACAAATATATAAAAATGGGAGAGTTTTTCTATTTCTTCGAATTAGATTTTAAATTATCTGAGTTATCAGAATAAAATTTAGTATTCGTGCTTTGTGATAATATCATAAAAAGCACGCACAACTTTTAAATCTTAACCAAATCCATTTGCTCTTCAATAAACAATTCACTAACTAGAATTTTTGCATGAATTGCACACTTCTTTGTTGAAATCAATAGTTACTGTATATATAATGTCAGTCTCATTGACGCGCGATGAAAGATAATTAATTCATTTTTTATCAGGCTTTTTCCTAGCAGACAATCTGAAATGTGGGTGTGGTAGTTGCTGTCAAGCATCAAATATTATTCCATAACTTGATAAAAAAAATACAGGTAAAGCTTTGAAATTTTGCAGATATTTTTATAAAGATTCGAGAGTATCAAATAATCCATTAAAAGGTTTTACAGTTTAATGATTTTTAGGATACTATATCGTCTTAACAGTGGAAAATTCTTTAAAATGAAACCGAAACCAATACCTAAGCTCGGAAAACTTCAGATATCTTAAAAACTAATTTGTTAGCAGATCTGAAATTTGGTGACAAGCTTCTCAATGATATGGGCCACAAGAAAATGCAAACATATTTTTTTCAGTTCTTTTGAAAATTGTAGGGTACGGTGCAGCCTTAACGGATATGTGAATGCAGAACATTGGCAAGTAATCGACTGGTAATGGTTTTGATCTATATAGGAACATCAAGGGTTTCCGCCATCCATTTTCAGTGGACGTGTCAATTCGAGTGTGAGGTCAATTTTCCCTCAAGGGGATCTCTGAAATTTGTCCCATTTCCTTGCACCAACCATCTTTTCACAGTTGGCACCACTCGTTTAGGTGGTTATCATTTGAGATTTGACGTGTGGATCTATCACTTTTTCTTAGTAGAATCGCTGTTCTCTCATAAAATCATCTATCTGATGGATTTGCCTGTGGCCACGGTAGCCTAGTGGTCAGGTTTACGAGCTTGTGGCTGGTATGTCATGGGTTCGAGGGTTATGTCATGGAGCAGATGCACGTTAAATGTATCGTAACTCAAAGTCGTTCCATTTGACAAGATAAAGTAATTTGGAAGCGAAATTCCAACTCAGGTGTCGTCACTTTGTCACGGGTCTATTTTCCTACTAACAATCATCTTGAAGGAAAATGGTTCCTTGTTGAAAATTGAGAACCTTCCTTCAAAGAAGGTGTGAATATGCAAATTAAGTCTTGTATATAAAGATTAAACTTTTGAGTTAGTGAAATGAGAGGGGGTTAGACTGCTACGGTTAGCAGTGATTGATTAAAAGTGAAGTGAGGCGTGGATACTTAGTAGCTGAATTTTGCAATATTAAAGTTGATGATTTGTCAAATAGAAACCAAATTAGATTAAGTCACTAAGAATTAGAAGGTACTCTTTAGAGGTATAGTCTCTGCTTATTTATAGTCTTCTCATATCTCGTCTGCCTAGCTATTTTTATTAATATTTAGCACTTGGATGTATTTCTCAACTTTGGTTAATAAAATTTCTATTGTTCTTCGTATCGAAAAATAAAAATTCAAGTTATATTGAAGCTAATTTTCCTTCTGATTGTTTCCTTCTGATTGTTATTTCCTTTTCCTTGTTAATGTTGTGAAAGAAAGAGAAATAGGGTACTTGAAAATATCCAATTTCTGTTCATAAAAATTAAATAATTCTTGGAAATTCAACAGTTCGACTCTAATTTCTTTCTAAATATTTTACTTGAGATTGAACACTTGTAGCGACTCTGCTGCTATCAGAATCAGCGTTAGAACATCTCTTTTAAGATGATTCATAAAACGAAATGTTTGTTGCATTTCTCCGACAGAAATCTGATTAATTTTCGGGTTTCGTTTTATACCTCGCAGATTTCTAGTTCTAGGAAATCACTTTAATTTACACAATACTGTAAGTAGTAGCACAGTTTAACGATTTTTCTCACTTTGTAAGAAACAAATTCCATCGAAGATAAATTATTTTCCCTTACTCATCGATTTTCAAGTAGTGGCTGAATGCTTCTATATCAGGTAGGAAAAAAACAATTTGCTGCGTCCCCTTAAGTTTTCCTTCATGCATGCGCCAAACTACGCATCTCAAGCTTCATTTATTTCTTCAAGTCAATAGGTTCGTATAAACGGTTTAATGGATCTTGTTGGACTTCGTCAGATTCTGGAAAATTACTAACAATCACAAGAATCACGCAAATTTAGGGTCGGATACCTTTTAAACACATCCTGTATGTAACATTTCTTGGTGTTTTTGATTTAGAGAAAAATTAATTAAAATCTCGTAAGGCGGTAGGCGAATTTTTTTGTCAAAATTAAACAGTTCATTTAAAGACTTCAGGACATGTTTCAGTTTTTTTGCTTTACTGCTATATCTACATTAAAAAAAACTTTTTAATAAAATAAAATAAATAACATGATATAGCAAACTACAGGAATCTTTCTTTCTTTTAAAAAGTAAAGCGTATGTCACTGTTAGATTCTAATAATACTAAGTTGAATGCAGTTCGATTGATGAGGGAAATTTTACTCATTAGAGGAGCGGAAATATAAGGGGGAGAGAATGTATAGAATAAAACAAAAGTAAGCTTACCTCAGCTCAGGAATGGAGAAATCATTAGCCATAATGATGACAATTACTTTTCTAGGAGCATCATCCGAGTTTTCTAGGGAAGAATTCTTCGACTAAAAACGATCTGGAGTTCCCTAATCAAAGCAATTTGTCGAAACAGAAAGAGATCATAATTTAAACCCTGGAGGAAAATGATAATGATCACAATAAAAAGGAACCATTGTGATTTCGGATATAGGTTCCTGTTTTGAAGAGATATAAATATCGAAAGAAGATATCTCTGAAATTAGATATTGTAATGATTTTTTAAGCAGAGTAATTACTTCAAAGAAGAACACTTTTTTCTAGAATCTGAAAAGATGCTTTGGAATCTATTCTCGGGAATTGAAGAAGTAACACGAAATTCCATCTGACATAGTTACAAAGATTCTTTTATTGTTGCATTCCTTCTCCGAAATGCATTTTCAATTCCTACTATTATATATCTCACTTTCTCTCTATATATATTTATCTTGTTCAAATTTTCAATTGTTAATAAAATAATCGCTATTCATCCAATCAAGTTCAAATATTTTTTTTACCTTGTAGTGTATGACACTTGCTGTTCATGCGGCTTTTTAAAATATTAATTCATTGATTAACAATTATCGATAAAGTTAAATTAATTACCAGTTTTCAGCGCCAACTTAAATTCGTCTCCATTGTTATAACAATGTAACTGTTAAAACAAAGACAAAAATTGACGTCGAAAACCGGTTTTTCAGCCTAACTAGCCAAACCGGGTATGCATTGTTACAACAATGCAGACAAATCATGCTCTATTTTTCAATTCCTGCTATTCGTTCAATCTCTCCGTAAATATATATATATATATATATATTTATATATACGTATATATATATTTTATATATATATATATATATATTTATATATATGTATATTATATATATTTTATATATGTATATATATATATATATATATATATATATATATATATATATTTATATATATATATATACTGGGGTGTCCAAAAGTTAAGCATAATTGATAATTATGGGAATAGAGAAGGAACTGTAAATCAGAATGGCGGGAAACGTGATATGCGAGTGTAAAATGGTTATAAAATAAGGAAGCAAATCAAAAGAATGATAATAATTAATTTTATTATGCATAGTATCAGTTTGAAAGAAAACTGAGCATAACAAGGATTCTCACTTTAAAGAAAAACATTAAAGAAAACATTAAATCAAATACTGATGCTGCAGTTTAATAAGGTGTGTGTTCACCTCTGACAGCCAGGAACGCTGCACATCGATTTACCATACTTGCTATGAGATTATGAATGAGTTGTGGGCTCAAACGGTTCTAAGCATCTTGGAGAGCTCTTTTCAGTTCTGTAACGGAGCTTGGTGGGTGCGAAAGGGCTGCAATTTGTCTCCCGAACATATCCCATACATTCTTGATAGGATTTAAATCAAGGAAGTTCGCAGGTTACGACATGCGCTGGATGTTTTCCGTTTCAAGGAAGTCATCAATCAGCACCGCTCGGTGACATGGCGCATTATCATTCATGAATATGAAGTCAGGATCGACAGCACCTCGAAACAAGCGAACATAAGGCTCCAGAACTTCGTCTCTGTATCTTTGAGCAGTCACAGATCCCGTGTCAAAGAAATGGAGGTCTGTGCGGCCGTCCATCATGATGCCTGCCCATACCATTACCCTCCTTGATGGAAAATGATGTCTTTCCATTATATTTCTTGGTTCAAAACGTGTTCCACGTTCTCTCCATATCGTTACCCGCCGAGAATCACTACTCAGACTAAACCGGGACTCGTCACTAAACATCACATTGGCCCACTCTCCCACACTCCAATGTTGATGTTTCAAACTCCAGTTCAAACGAGCTCGTTTATGCGCAGACGTGAAGGGAATGCAAACTGCTGGTCTTCTGGCATACAGTCCAGCATGATTGAGTCTCCTGTAAACAGTTTGTCTCGAAATTTGTATTCCTGTGGTGACTGTGAGCGCCGAACCCAGTGCTCTGGCAGTACTGCCCCTCTGACGTCGTGCACTTATTACCAGATATAGGTCTTGGCGAGGAGTTGTGACTCTTGGTCGACCTGATACTGGTTGTCGGGTAACATCTCCCGTTCTTTGAAACCTCTGCCATTGTCTTGAGATCACAGACTGGTCCACATTCAGAATTCGAGACACTTCGGTTTGTGATCATGAGGATTCCAGCATACCAACGATTCTTCCTTTCGTAAACATGTCCAATTGGCGTCTTTGTGCCATCATTCACTTTGTTTGATGGTTAACAACGTTCCTTCGCACAGTAGTTGCACGAAACTTGTCTGAACTGCCTATGCTGCGTGAATCGGTTTCTCCGCGTTCCAACATGTGCCAGTGTTTCGCGCAGGATGTAGTCGACTGAAAAGTTTTGCATAAACCCAATGTCTCTTCTTCACCCAATTAATATGCGCAAGAAATTTGGAATAATTTTATGACTATTTACTCGATGTTTTTCGCATTTTACGATTTATGCTTAACTTTTGGACACTAGTGTATATGTAATACTCCCAGTAATATAATCCTTTTAAATATCTTTTCTTTTCTTGTGGTCCATCCCTTCAGGACCCACTCTTTAGTAATAAGTTAGCCAGCCACCTAACGAGAGTATTTTGAACTACATCTATATACCTACTCCGATCGTGTGATTTGAGTCTCCTATATATACACTGGGATTTCTGGAGACCACCCTTTTCTTTTATTTGTCTGCCTTCAGCATGTAATAGGCTGCAGCTTGGTTTGAGCTTTGTGTCTTCTTGTCTTCTTATTACGTTGAAACGCTATGTGTTGAATGTTCAAATAAACTAATTTTACTATTTCAAAGGACTGCCTCGTCAATGCCAACAAAAATGGTGATCTTATAAAAGAATCCCTGCCCGGCCACGTCTATTACATCTAGATATTTTGTTATAATTTTCAATCGTTAATAAAATACTTTCTATTCATTCATTCAAAGTAGGAATTGACTTAAAAATTTTTTTATATTACTTGTCAATGTTTAATTTGTAGAATTATGAACACGATTTCAAGAATATGAAAATTAAAATTGCGTATATTAAATTCAAGGACTGATGTAGATTTTTATAATCATTATTTTCCATCGATTGCTTTTCTGAAAAAGAGGGGGGAGGGACCTAGGAAGTGTTTCGATGTTTTGTTTTGTCAAATTATTTATCACTCAATTACCGCATTTCAGTTCAAAACTCATTATTTTTTTCAAAAAAATGCATGACTGAATATAATTAAAAATGACTTTTATATATTATTAGCTCATTGGTCTCAAGTGATACAAGAAAAATAACATGACGTGCTTCAATATATACATATATAGAGAGAGAGATTGAGAGAGAGGGAGACAAAAATTAACCCACACTCACTAGTATGTTATGTTGGACATGACTCTGGAAATTGCTTCCAATCCAAATAAATTAATTGAGTGGTTGCTTATAATTGTCGTATTTTGAAGCTACAAGGGAGTAATTGTCGGTAGACATTTTAATTTTAAAGTACAGTCAACGTTTTTCCAAAAGTTTATTATCCAGAGCGTCAAATATCCGGACCAGTTTTTTTTCGTCAACTACATGTACTGTATATGAATACGTTTTAGAACAGTACAATGCTCAACAGTTATTTTGCGTGAGGCCAAAAGTGACGGAACACCCAAGGGGAGGGATATTTGGGGAATTTCAGTTGTGTGATGTGGTAAACATCTGCTTGGAATACTAAGTCAGTATGTTTCCAAATGAGGGGGTGTATACATGAAAACCAGGACAACAACGAAAGTAGCAAGGGTCCATCAATTTCTAACGCGTTTTCTACTTCAGAGACAGCTATGGAGTTCTACGAACAGCAATCAGAGTGCTGTCCTACTCAACTACTGCTGCTGAAGAGAATCAGAGACCTAGAAGACAAAAAACGAAGGTGTACAATGGTACAGCGAAAACTAAATGATTATTTTTCACAATAAAGGTAAAATTGCGACAGTTTGCACCTAATTTGCTTTTTCTTTAAGCACATTTCCAGCATGTGATGATTTTCAATATTTATATAATGTCCGGTTTTATATACTGCATGGACCACATTCGGTTTTCAGTTATCCGAACAATCGCTCATCCGAACGGTGTCCGGTCCCAATTGATTCGGATAAACGACGTTCTACTGTACAGTCAAGTGACCTTAACCACACCTGAACTGTTTCCTAAACGTTCTCATCTTCCTAAAGCGAGAACAGATTTTACTCGTATCAGTTTAATTTCTCCAGTATTTTTAAAGAAATCGAAATGAAACCATACAGTGCGACATTAATTTAGAAAAATATCAAGTGACAGCGCAAAAATTATCCTATCAATAAGAGGAGCCTTTATATACATCCTTCATAGCGGAGATGAATCAGTACAATTCATGTACATTATTCATTAAAGTTGTATTTTTTCATTATTATAGTTATTTTTTTTAATTCTTTGAATATAATTTTATATATTGCTTGATACGAAAATGAAGGTAAAATTATTAAATTATATATTGTGATTATATTTCTGTTTATTTTGTATGTTACTGAGAGTTTAAATACTCAAAACTTATCAAAATAATTAAACACACTAAATGAGACCCAATAATATTCTGGTAGATGGAAAACACAAAATTTTATCAAGCATATTATAAAACGAAGCGTTTAAATCTGTCTTCTTGCAATACTTGTTTATTATGGCATGAAAAACAAACTCGTGTGTAAAGAATTCTTTTTTTTGTTGTTGTTGTTGTTTAATGAATAAATACTAAATGGGTCAAGTTCCAATCAATGAAATTGTTCAGAGTTATTGCTGTCTACAGGCACTCACTGTACAGATGCAAATATTTGCTTTAGTAACAAAAAACCCACTGCTTTAGGGATACGTTTTAAATAATTGCTGTGTTTCTCCGATAGTCTTCTTTTAAAAAAAGGCAATATGCACAATTTTAAAACAACTGTCTGTAAAAAGCAATTGAGATTTTTGTTTTTGTTTTTGGAAAAATATAACTTGGCATTTTGTTTTACCTAATTTATTTTGTAATTTTAGAATGCAATTATGTTTATGGGTCAGTTTTACGTTTCTAATAGAAAGAATTCATAATTAATTATACTTTTAAATACTTTTTTATTTTCCAAATAGAAAATAACTAGAAAAATTAGTAACTAACAGAAGCATAATTAAAATTTTAAAATGAGGTAAGGCTCCTGCAACTGAATTTTACCTTCGTAGCTATTACTTGTAAAATAATAAATATTAATTTGTGTTACATTGGGAAACTTAGTATAAGGGGTCTCAGGAGTGTTAATTTTGCCTCAGGGGCTGAAAATATAAATAATTTTCAAATAGTTATAATTTTTTTAATTAAAATTAAGTAATTCGAAACTTTTACACATTATTTATAAAGGAATGAAGTTTCAAAAAAGTATAAAATCTTTAATATATAATCGTAAATTTAAAAACTATAAGCATATAAAAATAAGACACATTTCTTTAATACATATCAGGGAAATCCCTGCACGACGTCGTTCAGATCAGCGCTCTCAGAATTAAAGCCGGTGGAACCAAATCAATTCCAATTACAGCAATGCAACTCCATGCCGGCATTAAACCTCTTAATAGTCGTAGAGACAAATCCACTCTCAAATTTTGAAAGACACCCAGAAGAGCAGATTGCAGGTACTGGAAAGAGTACATATATATATATATATATATATATATATATATATATATATATATGCAACACATAGGCTCAAGACTCAGATTTCTCCTCTTTCACATGCCAAATTTCTTATGAAGAAACACCAACTTCCGCTATTAATGACTCGCCCTGCTCCTATACAGTTCTACTCCACAGTCGCTACTGCCCTTCCATTAAAACGGCTCAACCTAATTATCCTGAAATCAAACAAGACTGATGCCATTCCAGACGAGCTAAATCCTGCGCTCTGGAAACAATCGAATAAAGATATACAGCAAATGAGTGTCTCCAAATCTATACTGATGGCTCACACCTGCCAGAAACCAACGGAGACAGCACGGGATGGTTCTATCGGCTGTTTCGTGGCTCATTGCCAATGGGAAAAACGCCACCGATGCCGAGGTCTTGACTGTCTGTGAAGCTATAATGTACACTGCTGGCCACCGTAAATGCAACACCCTAAATGAAGCACGCAAATAACATGAAATTTACAACATGCATTAGCGGAAATGAGATATGCAAATGATTAGAATTTCAGCGCAGACACACATCACGCACGCCTATGGCGCCACCTCAAAACGCTATTTAAGGCTTGTAGATTTCGACTATTTCAAGTTCGGCAATTGTGTTTTTCTTGTGGTTTTTCAAAAAACGATCAGTGATGTCTCGTAGAAAACAGCGATCAGCTTTTGATCAAGAATCCGAGTTCGACAGAGGAAGGATAGTGGCCTACCGAGATTGTGGATTATCTTTCAGGGAAATCGGTAGTAGTGTTGGACGAAAACAAACAACTGTAATGCGGATATGAGACTGCTGGATGCAGGAGGGTACGACGGACCGACGTGGTCGATCGCATCCGCCTCAGTGCACCACTTCACGGGAGAACAGGCAAATTGCGCGCATGGCATTGACGGATCGCTCAGTCAAATCATGAACCATAGCACAGCACATTGAGTCTGTAACGCATCATTCAGTGTCTGCGCGTACCATTCGACGCCCTTTACAGCAGAGGGGTCTGTCCGCAAGACGTCCATTGCTTGGTCTACCCTTGACGCAGAACCTCAGACGTCTCCACTGCCAATGGTGCGATGAAAGAAGGATGTGGGTGGCAGAATGGAATGAAGTTGTCTTTACTGACGAGTCATTCATCTGTCTGCAACACCACGATGGTCGGATTTGAGTCTGGAGACACCGTGGAGAGAGGATGCCGAACAGCTGCGTTATGCACCGCCACACGGGTCCTGCACCGGGTACTGTGGTATGGGTGGGATTGGATATCTCTCTGGCACTCCTCTAGTACGCATTGCCGGTACTTGAAACAGCCAGCGCTACATCTCAGATGTGTTGGAGCCAGTTGTTCTTCCTTACCTTCAGGGCTTGTCCACAGCCATTTTTCAACAGGATAATGCGTGACCACACGTAGCACGCATTATCCAAAGGTTCTTTGTCAATCACCAGATTGAATTGCTTCCTTGGCCGGCTCGCTCTCCGGATGTTTCGCCGATAGAAAACATGTGGTCCATGGTTGCTCAACTATTGACCCAGATTACACCCCCATCTGCCACACCAGATCAACTTTGGCAACGTGTGGAAGCTGCTTGATCTACTGTACCCCAAGAACACCTCCAAAGTCTCTTTGAATCAATGCCGAGGCGTGTGGCAGCGGTGATCTCCAACAATTGCGGCTACTCTGGCTACTGATTCTGTCAGGAACCACACATCTCAGAAGTCTATAAATTTATTCATTTGATACTTGAGCAACACGTTATCTACAAAATAAATTTTGTTGTGCTATCTCTCGTCTTTCTAGGTGTTGCATCTATGGTGGCCAGCAGTGTAATTACTAGCTGCTGGCTTAGCTCTTGCAATAGTTGTCTTCATAGACTCCCAAGCAGCAATTTTAGCTTCAAGCAATAATGCACCAACTGACGTCCTTAACACAATTCAGTGCCGAACTAAAAGTGTGGAGCTAATCTCATATGGCTGGATTGTGGTCTTACAGTGGATCCCAAGTCATGTTGCGATCCCCGGAAATGAGAGAACCAATGATAAAGCCAAGAAGGGAGTCGAGTCGTCTCAACCGGAAGTCCCCTTGACTGACAGAAGAGCAAAGAGCATTATTTTCACATTCATTGATAAATACACTACCGTAACGCAAAATCCCAAGGGCCTTGGAAATCCATGGGAAACTCTGACCACTGTAGGTCCAATCCCAAGGCACCTGGATAGAGCCGAGGCTGTTGCCGGCTTTCGCCTAACCACCGGACATGACTTTTGGGAGTATACCTCCATTGGCTTGGCCTGGCTGCTGAAGAGGCCTGCCCATTTAGCGGCCATGCCAGAATGGATGGTGACCACCTGCTCCAATGCACCATACTCGATGAATACTCGACTGATGGTATCATCAGTTGGTACTGGGAGCCTCGGCGTCAAATGGTCAAGAAGCCAAGCCCGGGCGTTGGATAAATAAATAATAAATGTAACAAATATTAAGTAATTTTTCGTTGCGCATGCTATTTTCTAAAATAATAGCCTTTGATGTATAAAACTTTATATAATTGTTAAATGTTTTTACTCTGATAACTCTTTTGTATTCCAAAATATTTAAAAAAATTTAAAAATTTAACTTTTTTATTCTTTAAAAATGTAAATTTATTATTCTATTCATATAAAAATAACTACAATATAGCAAGAATACATTTAACTTTATAAATCAACTGATTGCTAGTAATTAGAGCTACAATTTTAGAAAATAAGATGTGCATCGTAAAACTTAATGTTTCTTACAGAAATGTTTCTTATTCTCATATGCTGATAATTTTTTAAAATTATGATTATATTTTAAACATTTTATACACTTTTTTGAAGCCTCATTCCTTTATAAGTAATGTGTAAGAGATTCGAAGTATTTAAGTTACATTTCAAAGAATTATATCTATTTAAAAAAAATTATGTTTTTAGTCGTCGAAACAAAGTTAACACACGTGAGGAACCGTAATCTGTAACATATAGAACAGACTCTTGTTATTTGTATATCAGTTTAAATGTTAAATAAGTTAAATCTCGATAAGTTTTATAAATTTATATGTTTATATAATAGTTTAGATATTAGTTTTTTTAATATATCCTTATGTGCTTATTAAATCTGTAATTATGTTTGAAGAAAAAACTAATTTTTTATGGATATTTTCTTTATTTTCTCTGTTTTAGAATAGATCAGAATAAAGCTATGGTCTTCAAACTTTGTCAACTTCCGGAACTCTTTTAACTATGAGACGTTTCTTGATAACCCTATCCAAAAATTCCATACACCCTTAGAAGAATATATCTTAAAGTATTTAAAATTGATCAACATTTTATAGCTACTTTTAGTAAAGACAATTTAAGAAGATACTATTTTTATTACTAAAATTTTCTTAGCATGATATTAATGCAATTCATTCAATAATAACATTTATTCATGCTCAAGTTGTCATCTTCTCTTACATTACACTTACGTAGTATAGTTAAGTTAAGCGTTTACATTTTTTTACGCAAATAGTCGAAATCTAGGTATATTGAAGCTATCTGCTGTCGTATTTCATATTTTATGTTCATTTGTTCGTATGTTTTATTTTTGTTCTCACATAAGTGAGATATAGTTTTAACTTACTGTACTTACTTTAACTTACTTAACAAACTGTTTGTTTGTTCAGAATGTATTAGAATATTTATAGCTGCATTTGAGAAGTTACAGTGTATTATGCTTATTTTCTACCTGTTATATATTATTGTTTCCTATTAGATATTCCTGTTTACGTTTAGAATTTAGTGTCGAATTTTTGTTGACATATTGATAAGTTGCTACTTGTCCTTCAATGGTAAACCTCCCGATTTATTCGTTCATGCTTGATATTTATCTATAGAAAATATTATTTTACAGGTGTTAGAGTTTTTTTTAAAATTTTTCTCCCAGGGCTTCATTGTTTTGTGTTTTTAACACTGTCATCTAAATTCAATTCATTCTATTAAATTTATTTTTAAAGATATTCAAGTAATAAGTATAAAATTAATTTCTAGAGCCCCGGATTGTAAACAAAATATTCTCAACCTAAATAGCAGATATAAATAATAAAAAGTTTTTATACTTTATTATATTTGAATAAAAGTTGTAGGAAATTAAAAATAGAGGTTATGTCCGCGGTAGAATCTCTTTTTTAAGTTTCCCCCGTGGGGTGTGGGTGCTCACCCCACGGTTAGCTTAAAATAAATACATATTTAAAATTTTCTTTTCTAATTTTCATTTTATCTCGCTGTTCCTCTGGGTATGCTCAGTGGAAACCCAGGTTTTCGTGGAACACAGAATACCACTTGTATTAAGGTATCTGACTACCCTAAAACTGTGAATTTTGCCAAAAATTGACAATTTTTTATGGTTTTATTTTATGGGCCATTTTATTCGCTTTATGAAAATACCAAGTTTATCATTTTCCGTTTACTAGAACAAAAACTACGAATGTTTTAGTAAAAGCAGATGCCATTTCTTTAAGCAAGATGTCATACTTTAAAACGCGTTTTACTCGAAATGTGATTTTTTGAAAATAATCAAACGAGGTCAGCGATTGCTAAAAAAGGTTTGAACATAATTAACTGAATTTTTTTCTGTAAGTTCTGTATAATAGTAGAACTGTTTCAACCTTCAGATTTATCAATCACCATTTTATTAAAAAATTTACAGTCCCTTATGTGAATATAATCACTGTCTTTTTAAGCATTTTCATATAGTAACCGAGATAAAGATCACTAGTTTTTGTAAAAAAGAAAATATCTGTTGTCCTAAAGGTCATTTCAAAATTGAATAATATAAGAAAAAAATATTGAAAAAGTTGAAAATTTGTTCATAAACCTTTCGTGTAGAATGGGCCACGTTTTTGCTATTTTTTGTCAATTTTTACCTATTTTTTCCCATTTTAGTAATAATACTTTCTTTTTCTCTTCTTAATTTTAGCACATTTTCCTTAAAATGCACTAAACAAATCTAAAAATAACAAAAAAAAAATCCCCATATCTCCTTTTTTTAAAAAAAAGTTGTCGCAACCAGTCGGATACCTTAAGAACTCCCTAACTTACAAGGCACAATATTCGCACTTATTTACATAAAGGTAATACTTCTAAATTCAGAGTTAATAATTAATCAGTATATTAAGCAAACAGGAAGTGAGAACGGCAAATAAAAAAATAAGCATATGTAATTTAGAATATATGATACGTTTTTCTTTAAAAATATACTGAAGAAAAATTTTTTAGTGATATATATATATATATATATATATATAATATATATATATATATATATATAATATATATATATATATATAATTCTTCTATAAGAATAAAGAAATTCAATCACTCTTATAGAAATGTTACACATATATATTAATAATCAAAATTAAATTTTCAATTAAGTCATACCTTTATAATAAATTTAAATGAACAAAAGTTTCAAGTTTATTTTAAACTAAATACGTACATAATTCCAAAGTTCTCTTAAAGTAAAACACTCATATACCATGAATTTAAAAATAAGTTAATTGTTCGTGTATAGAAGTAAGTAATTCCCCAAATTTTCACACTTGAAGGAATATCAATATTAAATATTAGCTTAAAATAAGTTATCACAGATATTTGATAAAAATGGCCAGATTTCATGTTGCCAGGTTTATTTTCGGATATTACTGGTCTCAAATTAAAATAAAGAGTATAGAGTTTAAATTTTTTTTATAAAATCTGAATTTAATTTTTAAAAATATAAAATTCCAAATCATGTTGTGGAAAACTACAATTAGTGCTATGTATGAAGAAGTATATGTACTGCCTTTCTTTGTTGTTACATATAGCTTAGCATTAAGATAGAATTATAACAATTTAGTATAAGATTAATCATTATTCATACAAATAACAATATATTGATTTGACTAAGTTGCATTTTGGAGCAAAATTATGGTGATTACTGACGGACCTCGTAATTTTGAATGGTTCCAAGTGAAGCGGACTACATCTGAGTGGATACCATCCTCACCTAGCTTCTAGCCCATGGCCTATGAAGGACTATGAGGCCCTTTTTACACGGTGGACCTTCAGAGGTAATACGACTTGAACTCATGTACCACGAATAAGTGACAATAACATTTAGACTTCCGGGGCACTACGCACTCGCGAAACACACATGAGTGTATGTGGCCCCGAAAAAATGTTTAAACTTGTAATCTTAGCTCCTAAGGTATTTGTTATTGTGCTACTGTTACCAACTTATTTTTGACCTAGATTGTCTGGTTGTACTTGTAATTTTGCTTTATTTTTTTTTCATTTATAATGATTTAGAATGTTATATATATATATATATATATATATATAAGTATATCATATTTTTTAATGAAGGACAAATACCATGTTGTTCATCGAAGATTTAAATAAATAAACAGTCCTATGCAAAATCATCAATATTTTAAATACTAATTATGTATTTCATTAATTTTACATCTTCAAATGATTTTAGAACCGTTTCATACATACATTTCAATTGGTAATATTTTCTTAATTCTCTCCATTATATATTTTCTGATCTTAATTCAGTAGTTTTTATTTCACTGATTACAGTCTTGTATTCCATGTTTATATACGTATATTTTGAATTCTAGGGTGGGATAGAACAACATGACGAAAATCAAGCATTGTTGCTTTGAGATTATCAGTTTTAGTAGGAAGGTGTTATTAAAGAAGTATATTCAAAAAGAAAAAGAGATCTTCATTTCTCAAAAAGGAGCCAGGTGGTGGTATTGATGCGACATTTTATCCGAAAGGAACTCGGGAAAAGATTTCACGGAAAATCCTTGTCCTTCTCCCCAGATGAATTGACCATCATTTCGCCTACTAGGGACGGATCTTTCCGAAAGAACAGTAGAAGGGAAATATTTATTTTTGTCTTACTATTAGAAAGGGATTCTACAAAAAAAGTCTCCCTGTATTCCGTCAGGTATTTGTGCGATTGTTTTATTCTTTTCTCGCTGGGGTGAAATTGTTTCCTAAGAATAAGAAAAGGTAGAAAAGAAAAGTGGGGAAAACGTAAATTGTGTTGTTTAAAAAAAAAAGCTCTTCCGAAAGGATGGGTGAAAGTCTTTTATTCTCACTTCACTTCAGTTGGTTGAGAACTACCTAAGTTGAAAGTGTCGAGATTTTTTTCGTGCGTACGAATCCTTCATGAGAAAGTTTTCTGAGACTTATTTTAGCACTTTTTTAAAGAAGACTAAGACTGGGTTGTAACGCAACTTTAAATTGAGGATTAAAAATTTTTTTAAAAAAGGAATTTTTAAGCGAGAAGTATAAGAAAAAAAGTACGTATGGTACATGGGAATATCTCAGTCTTTTAAGAGCTATGTTTATGTACGTTTTGTACAGAATATACCAAAATGCAAAATTTTAAATAACTTAATTTTGCAGTATCTTTCTTATACAAACCAAAAAACGGCCCCCTGTATTTTCAGGCTGTAATGACAAGCACTGTTTTTTCAGAGTATGAAAATCATATATATATATATATATATATATATATATATATATATATATATATATATATATATATATGTACTAAATTTTAGAAAAGCGTACATTTCTGTATGCCACATTGGATAAAAACATTTAATGTTTTTATCTTACAACAACAAATAAATTTTTTTTTCGTGATGTTGAAATCATTATCGATAGTAATGACGATTTATTTTTTCTAATTTTTACCAAAATTTTCCAAATTAAGATTTTATTAATCTAAAATGAAAAATGTTTTTGTTTATTACTTAGATTTATACATAACAAGAAAGCGAATTAATAATTTCGTCTTCGAAGAATGGCAATGAAAAATCATTGAAAGTTTGTTTGGTCTGGTAATAAATTTTTAAAAGAATTTTCTTCGATATAAACTATATATAATGTGTATTCGTAGGCTAGTTATCTCTGCTAACATTATTTATTTCAATTTGGAGCGCTTATATTTTACAAATATTGTTTCAAAAGTTGAGTGTTAAATATTTCTACTGTCGTATTCCCTGAAGATGGAATGCATTTTTAAAAATATATTGTGCAATATGTAATTTGTAATTAAATTTTACATAACAGTGATTAAGTTAAAAAATTTTTAAAGATAGTTAAAATGCATTACATTTTGTATCAAAAGGAAATTTCTTTTTTGTTAATATATTTAATCATTCTTTAAAAGCACGATTTAAATATTTGATTCCAAAATTTTTAGTGAAATCAGTTAAATGGAAATAAGATTTTGTTAACTTTCATAAAGCATCAAGGACAGAATTAATTTGTGAATTGTAATTGAACTTGAATTGACTGCCCGTCAACCATGTTTAGGAATAATCATTCGGGTTAGAGAAAAATTCTGAGCTTATATAAATTTATCTTACAAAAGCTTCCCCTAATTTTATTCCGTTTCAGATGCACTTTACGTCATTGAAATAAATAAAATATTCTAAATGTAGAACACAATTAGAGAAAATCTGTATATTTATACATGAACATTAAGGATGGCGGAAATTTTTATTTCAACGAATATCCTTCCACTGACAATAGAAAATAGTACAAATTTTCATTCTAGGTAATGATTTTTTCTCCTGAGATAAAAAACGCTGAGAAATTCAATTTATTTCTCAATAGGATTATTACTAAAAAATCCAAGCAAAAAGTGCCATTGTTCTTATGGATAACTGCTCAATCCTAAATATTTTGGGAAACAGAATGGTTCCAAAGATCCCTGTTCGATTACGCTATTCAGTAAATTTGAAAAAAAGCGAAAATCAAAAAAATATATATAATGAAGTACTTTTTTTTTTGTTGAAATGAATGCATGAGTATTGTTATCAAGAAAGCAAACCAATCTTTTTAATACCTTTCTTAAGAAAACTTGAATTTTGATTCAACCAGCATGACGTGTGTAAATTTTAATAGAAGTTATTCAAAGAAAATTTCATTGTTAAAAGAATTTCTGATTGAATACATTTCATCGGAATTATTTCTTGTGTTTAACTTTATTCGTAGATGAAAAGTGTTTGAATTGAATTTATTAATTTGTCTTCTAGATTTCAAAAAAAAATTATTATATATATATATATATGTATATTCATTTAAAGTTAACATTTAATTTCCCAATCATTTTTCGTTACACTTGTTAATTTAAATTATGACTAAATAATGGAAGAATTAGTTTAATTTTCAAAAGCATGTTTTAGCAGATAATATTTATTTCTTAAGCTCTTCTCTTGTATTTTTTTTCTTAAGACAGTTTGGAGCCGAGATTTTGCAAAGGAGTATAAATGAATAATATTTTAATATTTAGTTTCAGTTGAATTAGAATATCAAATAAAAATCGTTTTAGGAATATCATGACAAGAACAATTATTTAGATGTAATTTTTTGGCAAAAAAATGAGGAAAGAATGACATTTTTTAAAGCATTCTCCTTTTATCAAAAATGCTTCTGTATTACTAGCATTTTGCTCTAATATAGCTAGAACTTCTATGCTCAGTCTGAAATACAAGTTTTGAAAAATTACATTATTTTCATAGTTACGATCCATTAAAATAATAATAGGTGTTTATCTTTTTTTTATTCTTTTTTGCTAAAATTTCGCAATTCTGATATATTAAATTATGAATAAATCTACTCATAACAAAACCCTTTCTGCATGTTCTATATGCAGAATCTTTATCTATACATAAACAAAATATCATTACAATGGAAGCATTTTCAAAAAAGGAAAATATTTTTAAAATGTATTTTTTTTTCATATTTTTTTCCAAACAATTTAAATTTAAATATTTTTTATTCCAATAATATTGTTTAAAAACATTTTCATATCTATATTCTGATTCAATTGACATTAAATGGAAAAAAAATATTTATTTATACGCTTTTTTAAAATTACCATTCCAGACGTATTCACTAATCTTAAACAAGCTTATGAAATACTTAAATATACGCAGGATTATAACTCTTTTTGTTTTGTTTTGTAATACATGGTTATTGTCACATTTATATAAAAGTATTTCATAAAGTATTTTTAGGAGCCGAGAAAAACTTATAGGAATATTGAACTATTTATTAATGATACTTTAGTCCTTTTTTATCATGAAATGTTCTACTTCTGTTTGAAGCATCTAACATTTTATATAAATGTATAAGTATAATTAACTGAGAGAGAGAGAGAAAGAGATACAAAATTATGTAGGCCATGGGTGTGAACTCGAAGGCGATGTTGTATCTGTCGGGTTCTGGTGCTATTGAAGACCGATTCTTGAAATATAGAGGGACTGATATGCGTTAAATACGAAAAGGATCAAAACCCTCACGTTCACCTGATGTGGAAGTTTGGGAAGGGAGATACCAGCTGAGATGTCATTCTTCTCATTTGATTATGTTGAAAATCTTGGGAATTGAGGCCATTATCCGTAGCTTTGCTTCAAGTGAGTGTATATTAACGTCGCACTGTTCCGCTATACACGAGGGTTTTTAGCAACGGACCTCGTAATTTTAAACCATGGTCAAATGATGAGGACAACACCTGATCTGGCACATCCCTCTGCTAACTACCACACCACACCAATGGAAGGACGTTTGAGCTCTCGAGATTTAACGTGCTTCGCTCCAATACATGACGGATCTTCAGTGGTACAGGGCTGGAACTCATGACACGCCAGCCACGAGTCCGTTACTTTGACGACCACTAGGCTACCGTGACTATAGTGTTGTTTTAAAGTGCGATGTTAGTAAACATTCACTTAATCAGATATCTTTAAGCCTAACCACATCACAAAAAAACTAATTAAAAGAATTTAATAATTCGTTTTCATTCACAGGAATAAGTTGCAAATTTTATGGCTCATAAGTTTGAAAAAAATATGGGCATCAACTCTCTCTCTCTCTTGTGATGGAACAAAAACACAACTTAACAGGATCGGGAAAGAAATTCAAGTTTTTTGCGAGTGTGTGTGTGTGTGTGTGTATGTGTGTGTGGAATTGGACGCTCCGTAGCTTAAAAAGTTACACTTGTTTTAAATTAGATGTTTTCCAAGTGAGTCTGTACGTCGGATGCAACGGTCATTGTTGGTATTTTTCTCGCAAAATTAAATATAATGAATCTTTAAAAGTTCTTATAATTAATATCTTCTGTTGCACAAATGAAAGACTGTCGTTATATTCAAAGCACGAAATTATACAGCTTTATACCGTTGGTAACATACACTATTAGCCAATAAGTATTTGGATACCCATTCAAATGAAAATGTCTTCGGTCCTGATCTACCGCCTCGCCTTTTGTACTTAAATATTGTGTAGGAAACAGCACTAGGAAGAGTCGTTTTCAAGATCCATGAAGTTAAAAGCTGCTTGACTTCGAGAAGAGCGTAAATGTCGGATATCATAGAAATGGCTGATTCTTAAGAGACATGTGTAGTAAGCTAAGCACTACAATGTTGAAAGTGGCTTTTGTGATTAAAAAGTGTAAAATGAGTGTGGAATGCCCAAATGAGGCGGGCGGTCTCTTGTGAGGCGACCTTGTTGTGAGGCGGTCTTGTTGTGAGGCGGCCTTGTTGTGAGAGGGCCTTGTTGTGAGGCGGCCTTGTTGTGAGGCGACATTGTGAGGCGGCCTTGACGAGGCAGACTCACAATACTGAGAGATAGAGACAGACAAATGCTGTTCAAATAAATTCGGAAAAAACACTTCGAATCGATGGCCACAATATACAAAAGTTCGAGCAATCATCCATGATTGTTGATTCGATAAATGCCATCCGCAAGGAAATTATGGAGTATTGGAAACGAAAATACACAGTCAGACTAGAGATATGTATTCAAATTGTAATTACAAAAACATGCTAAACAGCCATATTACACACCATCATTCTTCACTCACTTTTCAGGCGCGACCCTAAGCCAGTCTCTGCGCATTTCATTTAGAGGAGTCTATCTGGGATCGTAGGAGGAATGAATTTCAGGAAAACCTTGTTTCTTTTACAATTTAAGGCAGTCACTGTGAGCTTTTCGTCCCTGACGTCATCAACTGGTTTCATTTCGTCATAATGTTCACTACAATGCAAATTTGTCTGGTTTCCATGGACATAGTGCCACCCACAAGCCTTTGATTGCAAAATCACACCGCAGTGTTCTGTTGAGATGGTGCAAGTCACTTTAAAATTGGACCAGGTGGGAAAAGGTTCTCTGGAGTCATAAATCAAGTTTCAATGTCTGCCAGTTGGATAGCAGAGTCTGGGTTTAGTGCATACCTGGAGAGAAAACTTTTTCAGAATGCCTTGTGCTTAGAGCAAAGTTTAAAGGAAGTGGAGTTACGATCTAAGAATCTGTCTCGTGATATGGACTGGGATCTGTAATTCCAATTCATGGTAAGCTCATTGTCGACTCATACTGCACTTTTCTAGACAACAATGTGCTTCCTACGCTGTGACAGTTTTACTGGTTGAATCCTTGTTACTTCCAGGATAACAACGCCACTTGTCATGTTGCGAGTTCCACCAAGGATTGATATGATGGCAAAAGGGTGAACCGACTTGACTGGCCTTTATAGAATCCAGAGCTGAATCGTAGAGAAAACCTAGGGACAATTTGGATCGATGATTAAAGGGATGCAGTAATCGTCCAAAACCGCAGGAAAAAAAATGTTTTTTCAAGCCGATTGGAAGAAACTATTGATGTCCATCATCAAAACCCTTGTGTAAAGCAGGTCTCTGAGGCTGTAATTGCTTCAGGTGGAGGCTCTGTCATTTATTGAATATGAATAAATTTGGTTTATCTCTTTTAACATCGGTTTCCAATTACTTCTTGGTAGGCAGTCGAATTCCAGACACAGACTTAACTCTTTAAAAGAAATAATATAAGAAAAGCAAAATAAAATAACTCAAATGAAGAAACTTCAGAATAAAAGGCATTAAACATAAACTCTCATTTTAAGTAAGAAAAATGTAAAGCATTTAGTGATCCCGATAGTTAAAAAAAGTAATAAAATTACCCGCGTAATGATGTCTTAACAGCTTTAGTAGACAGGCCTTACAAAAATATGCTAAGAAATGTCTGGTAGAGAAATATTTCTTGGTACCTAGTAAAGAAGTACATAATTGACTGAAATTCCCAGACCTAATGGTTTTGTGGCAATCACTTTTCCAACGAAAGATAGAAGGAAACAAGTTAAAAAACTATTCCGAATAAGAATTAATTTTTAGGCCAGATATATAAGTGTTTGTATATTAATTTCCCCTAATTGAAATCTGAAGAAAAACGATGACGAAAGATGTATTAGACTCCTAAAGTGAAGACCGCGTCCTCTTTGTGAACTGTCCATCCTTAACGTCAACGATGGGCCACCCTTTTTTGGGAAGGTCTTAGGAGAACAATGGAAGCAAAACAAAATTTTCTTAGTAAATTTGTTTCTACTCTGATACTGGAAAAGAAGGTTTGTGGGTTGGAGGTAGCACGAGTGGTCATCGTCTTGAACTCGTGACCAGCTTTGAGTCGCGGGTTTGATCCCTACGGTAGGTCACCGTGTAAAAAGCAATTACATCTGTCGAGGCTCAAAGTTCTTGGCGTTAAATGGAAGTTACGAGAGAGAGGCGCTGGCTGATGTGTCGTCCTCTTTACTTCACCTCGGATTTAAATTGCGAGTTTCTTCGCCAGGAACCCTCGAATAGATTAGGGGGTCAGGGTATCGGATCGTGGCTGGCATGTCATGAGTTCGAATCCAGTACAACTAAAACATCCACCGTGTAGGGGAGCGATGCATGTTAAATCTATGTGGTAGTTAGGAGAGGGGAATGCCAGCCAGGTGTCGTCCTCGTAACTTGGCCATGGTTCAAAATTACGAGGTTTGTCGCCAAAAACCCTCGTGTAGCTTAAAAGTGCGACGTAAATATTCACTCACTTACTCACTCACTCTAATACATTAGAGTCCATGCTAATATATATCCACTTACTCCCATCCCAGTTATTTGCATCTATTAATTATAAAGACCACCACAATATTTATATAACATCCAACTATTCAATGTTCATTAAACAAAATGAACTTAAACTTCTATTTCGTAAGGTCTCTAGTGTTTTCCCGAGAAAATAAATTCAAGTTTTTGTAGCGTTGAATGTCATTTTGAATTCCTTAACAAAATGTTAATTCTATGGCATTCCTTATATTTTTCATTCTCCAAACTGTGTGTGTGTGTAAGAAAGGCAGGGAAAAAAAGAAAGAAAGAGGGAAAATGATGAAGGGTTTTTGAAGACAATATTCTTGTTCCAATTTTTGAAAATATTTTTATGCTTTTTTAATAATTAATTGGTGGTTATTAGGACGAATTTTTTTAAAATTATTGTAGGAAAAATACGATTCTATATACGAAACTTCAACATAGTTTTTTTTCTCTATGAAATAGACTTTATTAATTTCAAACCGATGCGATAGAATAGGAAAATAGAATCTCCATAAAGTTAATATCAGTTTCAATAATTAAAAAAATGGCAATTAGACCGAATTTGTTTTTTATCCGCAGAAAAATTCTATTAGTTCAATATGAGGCAAACTGTTTTAAATTGCATAGATAGAAAGTAAAATAATTTAAACTTTACAGTGCCGAGAAAAAAATAAAATTGAATTATATTTTTTATGTGAATAAATAAATAAATTTGTTAAAAAAATCCTCCAGCATTTCTGATGGATTATTATTATTTTACAAAGTATAAGGTAGTTTTACAAATATTTTGGACTGATAAACACAATTTAAATATCAAGAAGCATTTTCAATTAAAAACAGAACTCATTTCAAAGCAACTGTATGCTATCAAATCGAAGAGAACTTGAAGAATTGTAGAAATGTTTTGTTGTTGTTTCCTATCCCAGATGATGTTGCTCAGCTACACCATCTCCATAAAACCAAAAATCTCCAAAAAATCCAGAAATAAGATAGGATTTCTTAAAATCTCGTCATACGAAAAACTCAAGCAATTCAGAATATGACTGGGAGAGGCCTGAACAGCATCGCACCTACGACATTCCGGGAAGATTTTCCGACCCTGTTTAAAAGTCAGAGACTTGATATGGCCATTAAAAATGCGTGACAGAGCCGTCTGCTGATACCTAGGAATATTAAGTTGGTGACACCAACCAGGTTTTTTCACGAAATACCAAGGGTGAGCAGGGAGTATTCTCCAAATTGCATTCAATTCTAACCTTTTAATAGAGGAGAGTTCAGCAAAAGATACACAAGTGTCACTCATCAAAGTGTCGGCAGTGGCAGACTTGGCTAAACTATCGGCTATCTCGTTACCATTCAAACCAATATGAGAGGGAACCCATTGAAAATATATACAGTGTCTAGAAGAAAGTCGAACCAGAACGTCCAGAATATTTAGGCTTGTCATATCCCCAACAGTTGTTCAACGAGAAAGGTGCTGTATAGAAGCACGGCTGTCTGTTAAAATCCAAATGTCCCTGAAGACAAGGTCAGAAGCTGTGTCAATAAATTGCAATCCCCTATAAATTGCATTAAGTTCAGATCTAAAAACAGAACAGTAGTTAATACTCCTAATCTTGAACTCAAATGTAGTATCAGGTGTCTCAATGTGCACTCCGCTTCCAGAAATACCACCGTCGCCCATGCTGCCATCAGTATAGATTTTTAATGCCGTATGAGGGATGCCCTCAATTGTCTCTAGAGCAACCTGTCTAGTAAATTCTGGTACATCAGACCTTTTACACACCCTAGTCATTAGCTCAGTCTGGAAATGTATGCGATCAAAGTCGATAAAAAAAAGAAATGTTTTATTTATGGCTAATGAGAATGTGATTATTAATTATTTATCGTCATCAGATAAGGTGTGCTCAGAGGAACAGAAAGGGAAAAGAGAATCCGTAAGGTAAAGAGTCATGAGACGCATACAAAGAATGAACTACCAATATATTATCTCATTTCAATACATATTCTTGTATATATGTTACGATTAAAGTGTGAAATCCGTTATTTCCTAGAATAACTAGGTATTTCATGAAATAACTAGACAAGTCAGTTAAAGTATGTAAAATTATTTAATTCAAAGTTTTAATTAGGTATTCTCTAGAATAACAATTACTTGATCGTTAAAGTATGAAATACGGCATTCAAAAGTTCTTTGAACCGGTTCTAGTTGCTTTGGGGATGATTTTTCCGATTAGGAATAAGAGATGACCTAAAAAAACAATTGTACTCTAGATATCAGTTCAGTATTTCAACGAGAATTAATTTCCATTGAAGAAGTTCTGAATATTGACAGAACGCTTCGATTTGTTGTAACAACTCAAAATTGCGGTACTGAACAAGGATTTAAAAAGTAAAAGTGATCGTGTAAAAAAAAATGTGTAATGGTCAAAAATGGGTTTGTTTCAAAAATAATAAGCAGTCCAATCCAAAGTGTCATCACAGCAATCCTGCTCCAGCAAATAATGAAAAGTAAAATAAAGGTATCTCATAAAATTTAAATTAATATCTTTTACATTTTTGTTCGAAAAATTCTGCACAATGTTTTTATGGAGCAACAATTTTTCTTCCCAGCATTCTTTCTATTTATAAAATTTAAATATAACCTATTTTTGCAGCGTATTCTTTTTTCACCTTTCTGTTAACTAATGATAGCGATATAAGCAATAATGAATTATATTATATGTGCTTTCCCTATTTATTAATCAATTATTCATCCGCAAAATAGGTCAAATGTATTTTTCAAGAGACTTTAGCTATTTATGACCAATTAATGTATAAAATATCTTTGAAATTGTTTCTTTTTCACTTAAACGGTCCTTTTCCTTAGTTATTTCATATATAATACATAGTTATTTCATAAAATAACTAGGTAAAGTATGAAATATTTCATCTATTATATATATTGACTGTCTTGTCTAAATATTTCATGAAATATCAAGAAATTCTATGAAATAACTGAATTATACACACTAATGATAACAAATATATTAAAATATCGTTTAAATGTTTGAATTAAGCATCAAATTATACCAAATCATAATAATTTTATTATAAAAATGAACACGACCAATTTTGCTTAAAACACATATTGTTGGTTTTTAAAAGATTTTATTTAACTTACAATATATGTATGTATGTAATTTGTTCGGGTGGAATCTCGCAACTCAAATTTTGAAGCTGATATCTTCATCTTATTGAGCTGAAATTTTGTATACACGTTTAGTTTGGATGACAATGCATGCTTTTGACCATTTATATTCCGATATTGCAATTAATTAAAAAATATATTAATTAAAAACTTTAATTTTTAGTTTTGGGCGCCAACTTCGATATGTCAGTTTTGTTGTAATAATGTTATTGTTGTTGTTACAACAATGATAAAAGTTGGCGTCGAAAATCGGTTTTCAGCCAAATTGGAATTTCATAACTTTGCGCTATTGATTGTATTAATTAACTTTGTCTAAAAAATAATTACATTTCTACAACGTAAAAATAATCTAATTTCTACAACGTTTGCAATTTTTTTATAAATTTCTATTTATTTTCTTGGATTTAAATTCCAAACCAAAAAAAGTAGAGCTATTTTTCAAGTGGATTGGTACATTGTGTACCTTTCTCAACGCTGTCAAGTTAAACTGAAATGGAGTATTGCAGAAATTCTGTAAAAAATTTATCTAACTATAATCTGTGAAACTCAGACAAAAAATAACTACAGAATCGGAAAGATCATTTATTTCGTCCCGATACGGTATAATGTTTTTTACAAAATAATAATATTTGTATATCTTACGATTTTTTTCAAAATCGATGCGTTTTTATGAAAATAATGTCTAAATTGTTGTGCATGAATTTTTTTTTTGTTTAAATGAATCGACATTCCGTACTAAAACAGCTCGTGCTTTTCTCTTTTAGAATCAGTCATTTAAAAATAAAATGCAGAAAATTTTTTTTACGATTTTTCAAAAAATACTCAAAATTTTAAGTAAATATTTAATAACTTCGTCATTTATGAAGAAAATATCATAAAACATTTTTTCGTGTGTAGGACAATATTACCCAAGATCTGTACGAAGATTGAAAAAATTGCTTAAAAAATATGGATTTCAGAAAAAAATTGTGTTTTTCGTCTAGCACCCTTTTTACGAGAATTCATTCAGCTAGACTGTTCGAAAAAAACCGACAAACACTTAGCAACAATGATGCGTTGAATGAGATAAATAGACTGAGAAACCTGTCCAGTGATAACTAAAAAGTAAATAATAAATTAAAAGTAAAAAAACTTTTTTAAAAACAAGCTTTTATTTAAACGAGCTAAAAAGAATAAAATAAATTTTTCTTTAAGATATTTTTTACTACCAACTTATAACGTGATTACACAATTTATATGATATAAAAGCTTGTCGAGAGATTTACCTCTGCAGATAAACAAGTAAATTAAATAACCTTGTCTGACTGATTTTAATTTTTTTTAAATTTCAGAATAAGTAAATAAGAGTACTTTAATCTCGCGACGAGCTTTTATATCATATAAATTGTGTAATGACTCAAAAAGTTGAAAGAAAATCATAGATACACTTTTAAGACGTAAGTGAAAATTCGACCATAATAAAGTACCAGCAAGTAACAAACGAGGACGGTTCCGAAAATTAAATCAAGGAAATATTCAGCAAAATACTTAAATTTGGGATTTACCACTACTGAAGTAAATGGAGAACAAAAAGTCCCTGATGTGTGAAAACTTATTCAAAGAGTATGTGGAAGTTGTTTTTAAAATCATTGTAAAAATCATTTAACCATGATGGTAAGGAATTTTAAAAAGTATTTTCTTGCTGGGGACAACTTGATAGCAAATTACGAGTGGGTGAGGGATCCATTTCAAAATACTTCAAGAGGGCTCTACACTGCCGAAGAAGAAATATTGATAGATTTTTCATCTAGTGGTGAAATTAAGTCATTTTTGTAATAAATCATCGTTTGAATTTAGGGCAAAGGTGGATGATGAATTTTCTATAGTGAAAACAAAAGCATTTCGTATACTATATTACCCCTTTTTTACATTACCGATCTTTGTGAAACCAGATTTCCTGCGGTGACTGCATTGAAGATAAAATATAGATATCAGCTAAATATAGAAAAATAACTCAAAGTGTCAATATCTAATTCTAAACCTTCCTTTGGAAAATTTTGCTTTGCAAAAAAATCCCATATAAATCACTAATAATTTTTCAAGATACTCTTAATTAAGTTTTAAGAAATTAGTTAAGTACCTTGTGCAATACTGATACTTCAAAAATATACTGGTTGAAGTTCCCGCTCTTTGCACGATTTAATTTTTAAAAAAATAAAATATTATTCATGATATAATAGCTGAATTGCAAGGAGAGTAATACCAAGTGCACGACAATGTGTACAAAAATATAAAATGATTTTTTTAAATGAATGGTCATATTGTAAATAGCTTTAAACGAACTGTAATTTTAAGCCTCACAGAATTAGCATTTAGAATTAATGTTAAATAATGAAAAAGAATATAAAATTCCGATGAAGAATAATATTATCTTTAATATTTAAAGCAAGAAGACTTCAAAATTTCTTAATCCGGGAGCAGGTGCGCACTTGATACTAACGTTAATGGTCGTGCGAGGAAACTGATCCACCCTAATCCTTTTTTTATAAATATTTTTAGTGTACACTATAAATATGGAAATTCCAGTGAATAATTTATTTAAGAGAAAGTATATGTACCTATTTTCAAAGAATTTTCAGTTTTTCTTTGATAATTTGAGAAAATAATCCAATCCAACTGAATTTAAATGATTCAAATGTGCATGACCTTATTACAGGACGCAAATCACATATACAGTAATGTTATTTGCAGGCAAAACTGTAATATTTTGTTAAAGTTATTGTAGTGTTACTGTCCTTGATAATTGACAAATAGCACGCGTTGAACTTTTTCTTACTTGTATCTTTTTGTCAGGGCGCAGTGTGTCTTGTGGTCACTTATGACTTCATATTTTAATTCATGAAGTTCTTTAGGAAACTTTTGAAAATTTTCATTTCGTTTCATGTTAATCGCTTTTCTCAAATTAACTTCCGCTATCATGAGAAATGTGCATTATTTTAGCAGGTTCTTTGCTCGATCAGGGTTGAAAAGTGAATTAAGTCTTCCTTTTCTTCCTACAGCTAATGTACAGTATTTCAATTATCATAACAGTGATGATTTTTTTCCCTCCTAAAATGTTTTTGATTCTGTATCTGGGTTATGTTTTTTCTCAGAAAGAGTCGCATTTTAACTTTAAAAAGAAACGTAATAAACAAATCTATCATCTTGGAATTACAGTAATTTAATCAAAATGTTTTTTTATTTGGTTATCGGATCCAAGATTGTAGCTTTTACTTTTTGGTGACGATATCGCTAGATGTTATACATAAATTATATCAGTGTGAATGTGTATTTTTATTATGTCAGAAATTATCTTGAGTTTTACTTCCTTCCGGCTACTTTTTTTTAAAAAAATCCTTTATTTTCGATTGGCTGGTGCCCTTCTTGTAGGGTTATCTCGCATCTCAAGGGGGCACCCTCCACAGTTTGAGAAACGCTGCTGTAAGCAGTTTTCAAAAATTGTTTTCTGAAAGCGTTACAAAGTTAAATTATTGAGTATTTTTTATGTAAATTTGATTTTCATTTAGTTTATTTAAAAGTCAAAAAGTGGTGTAAAGTATTTCATTTTTAATTTTAAAAAGTTATGTTTTATTTTAATTTTTGAAATATAACTCATTCAAGTATTCCTAAATTTTGAATAAATTTTAGCATTGAAATATTTTTTTATTTAGGTACTTTTAAAAAAAAGCATTTTTCAGATGCATTCAATTAAAGTATAATTTGTCTCATTGATACTTAAGAGAAAATACAATAACGTGCTCCTATCTTAAAGATGGTAATCAATATATTCAGCCCAGAGAAACATATTTCAGAAATTAATAATTTCCCTCAGGAATTCAATATTTCACTTTGTCTCAGATCATTAATACACTCAATAGAAGAGCCTATTTTCCTGTGAGTGGCTCAATGAGTAAGGGAATCAAAGTAACTCATTTTAATACTTTAAAGCTGAATATATTCAAGAGCTTTGAAGATGGAAAGGACGGGAGATCATTATACATTCTCTTGTATCCTAATTCGAACTTCTGAAACTTCTCCATTTTGATGTATTCGTCCTTTGTTCTCATACCGTAGAATTTCATCTCCCCACTCTTGGAAAGAGAGGCGTATGATTCTGCAAATATTTAATATTCTCTCGGAATTTTACCATTCGACAAAGATGCCAGTGGAATTGATTCCTGGGCGATATGTTTATCCGATCCCTCGTGACATGATTCTCATTTTACCTTTACCAGTCTCATAACATCTTCATTTCATTCGTTTATTACTATCATGGAAAATCTGTAACAAATGCGGTAGTGAAGTAACACAGTAAAAGCTGTGAATGTTTGTTACTCATAGATAAAAAAAATAAAACGTTTATTTTTAACTGATGTTTGATAAGGTTATTTGTGTTTTCCAATTTATTTACTATTTATTCCTTTTAATTTAATGAAATCAAAAATTATTACAAAAGAAGTTGTATATACAGAATTTAGTTCCTCACCATAGAATATTTTTACTTTGGAAAGAGGTTTGTGCAGAGAAATCATCAATACCTACATTGTAAAGTGTGTCTACTCCTTCTTCCCTCTAATCTCCCTTGTCTGCTCTCGGACCCGGCTAGATGCGTGGGGAGAACTGAATAATCAGTCGACATGATTCACTCTAATTGTTTTACTGTCACAAAATATCAAACAAGCCCAATAATAATCCAAATAAGATTGTTGATCAAAACTAAGAGCGCAATAGTGAGACCAGATAGCCTGGGGATAATATTTACCGACCCTCAACTAATTTCCACGATAACTTATCCGAGCTCAATTTCAACTCCACCGCGCACTACAAGTTATCCTCAAACTTCTATTAAAATCATTCTTACGATACTTATACTCTTGTAAAGTCGAAGTCCTACTGTTGAGGCCTGGAACACCTATACTCGACAGGATCAATTTCGATGCACTTGATCCTCATTGGGAAGTATTCAATATACACTTTTATAAACTTAGTTCCGCACTGCAATAACTCACGATCATCCGCTTACTAACTCTCAAAACTCGCGAATACAGAATTTATATAATAGACTTAATTTGCATCATAACGTTTTCTTACCTTCGGTAAAAGTTGGTTGAGCAAAATATTTCCCTAAAAGAGTCCCCAAGGAGTTAGTGGAAGGAACCGTATAGATCCGTCACAACATAATGGAGAAAAGTCACACTCATTCATCGCGATATCTAGGGAACTATAATATCAACAGACTTGAAATATGCCAGGTATGTTCCTTTCATAGAGCAGATATTCGCTAAGAGGAGGTTTTGCGATAATCAACGCCCATTGAGGGATTGCAAGGGGTTAATGAGTGTTATTGATAAATATTTCTGTTTTTGGACTATCAGACATACAGACTCGAAATTTGGCAGGAATGTTCCTTTTACGGAATAGAGATTCACAACAAGAAGAGATTTTGCGAAAATCAACCCTCAAAGGGCATTGTGAGGGGTTGAGAGGCGTTATATATGTATTATAATAATCATAGATATATCACTGCTGGATATATTACAATATGTCTTTGGCTAAATATATAATTTATTTTCTCTAAATCGCAGTATTAACCGCTCGATTTTATTCAAAAACAATCTTAGAGCCCTGACTTGTTAATTTAAGAATAATATTTGGAACGAATATTTGGAACGAAATACATTTAGATTCTGTGACGGATCTATACGCGACCTTAAATACTAAGCCTCTTGGAGAAACTTTGGGGCCACCATTCGCGTTAATTAACAGCCTTTCAAAGAGAAACCTTGATATTTAAGTTAGTTTTACTATATAAAGTCTAGGTTTTGTAGATGAAAGATAGATGGAGCAGGAGAGCTGTTGCGGTGATTCGTAGGTGAGAATATTTCATTGATTATTTCATAAGCACAGCGCGAGTTAAGCAACGAGTTGCTAAAATAATAAATTAGTGGATTAAGAATCTAAGATAGATTGAATCAGATTTAGTTATTAGATCACTTACGCTTGTTCATTTAGTCTTGTTCACTTAGACGTGTTTACTTAGAGGTGATCGCTTAGACTTGTTTACGTAGAGTTGTTAACATGGAATTGATTGCTCTCTTTATATATCACTCCTAGGGTCTCCTTTTGTAGTTTCACTTGTGATTGATTAAGTGTGTTTGAATAGTAATAAAATAATTTTTGTTATGGAAGTTTCTGGTGATGCTTTGCTCCCCTCCCACACCCTTAGGTAGGCAAGACGGTGAAGGAGCGGCGCCAAATAGGCCGCGCTCACAATTCTACACCCCTGTAACCTCACCCCTATGGAGTCGATTTCCATAAAACCCATTTACTGCGGATCTCTACACAACAAAAGAAACACGTTTGTCAAATTCGAAGTCTTTTTAGTCTAATAGCTCTAAAACGGACAATTTTATGTGAAACACACCCGAAAAAATCTCTTCTGTAAACGATTTTCCCAAAACCTGTTCTTAAAATTTGCCAAATCAAAACAGATCGCCAAATGCAGACGTGGTGTTTATAGATATGAACGGGAAGGATTTTAACAACTCTTTGTATATCACGATAGTTGGCAATTTCACACGTACACACGCTAAATCATCATTAAGCAATGGGGGTTTACAAAATTACTCACCACTATTTTATTGATGGACATATAATGGCTTTTTCAAATATAAGTAAAGCTTCCTACAAAAACTTGGAATTGTACAATTTATGGCGTGAATTCGTTTGCGTTCTTAGATTAGAACGTCCGGGAGTTCGATTACCCTTAAACGTCCACCGGTGTCGTTTCAACACAGTTCTATGAAATATATAAAATAATTGTAATAATTAAATAATTGCAGACTACTGTTCAATAGGATTTAGTTTTAAGACTTTTTAATTTTAATTCATGTAATTATCATATACCATGACCCTTTATATCATAAAAAAACTAACATTGACATTATGTTTGCTTGTTGGAAAAACTGCTTTGTCGCAAAACATTTCAAGTCGCAAATCTTCCAGGAACATTATTATTATTCGGTACCCATTCTGTGCCATGCCTAGTGACATGTATATCAAGATTTATTGAAATATTATCAATTACATCTGCATATTCTTCAGATTCTTCGCAGTCACTTTCACTCAATCTTATGTCTAAATTAGAGCAAGGTAGCTAACCACCCTCCCATTCATTCTCAGAAAGCTCTCGCAACAAATTAACAATTTCATCAGAGCTTTGACCTTTCCTGCGAGTCATCATTTCAGAGTGTCTGCTCTTCACAAGATTTGAAAACCGAATGATTTTATTTTAATGAGCAGATAAGCAAATGTGCTATGTATAAAAACACTTAGACACAATGATTTTAGTATAACTGGAATAATTTTTGCTGTGAACCCAATAATATTGTATTCAAGGTCAAATATTTTGGCAATATTACTTCCGGAAATTTGTTTTACTAATAGTATATACTTAGTGAACCTTCTTGCTTAACGACGGTTTTTTATAATGATAAATTACATTAGTATCGAAACGACTCAAGCGGACGTTCTAGGTATATTTAGTTGTAAAATCTCTCCTAATCAGCTTAGGGCCACAAATTTTGTTCTGTTTTAACACAATGGAAAATGATTAAAAGTTATGAAAAATTTTCAGAATCCCAGCAAAAAATGCAGAACAAACTGAACAGGTTCCGGACAAGGACTGACTCTTTCTAGTGCTAAACAAGTATACAAACTTTAAAATATGTGTATAAGATAAAAATAATTATAAAGCATCTAAAATATGTTCAAGGAATAGAAAATAAATGGAAAAATACAATTTAAGATAATTATAAAAACTTTATATGAGCCTATACCTTCAAAATATGAAAAAGTATTATACAAATCCCGTTGCCTCATGCACTTTGACTTTAAAATCAATCAGAAAGCTGACATCACGTTATACATTTCTTTTTCTCCGTATATGGATCGTTAGTTGCTCCAACAAGAGAAATGATCTCATTAATTGTTAAAACGCTTTCAAACCATATTTTTTGTTTAATCTTCTAAAGAAGAGTGCAAAGGGTAAAATTGTAGATTAGAAAAAAAACAATTCATTGCGCATGAAATTTGCAAAACTCGGTTTCCTTTTGAGTTATTAAATTTGCTTAACAATCCGTGATAATGCTTCTTCAGTTTTGAAGCCCATTTTTCTTGACTTGATTAATAGGGGAAACGTATCGAGGTATGATAAGGGAACATTATCCTCATCTGAGTGGAAGGATTTCAAAAAAAGTAATCATTTTTCATTCTTAGGAGCCACTCGGGGAAGAAATTTAGGTTAAAAATGATACTCTCCTAAATCCTATTTGATGCAGAAAATATGTTATAAAAAAATAAAGTTTTTTTTTCGGTCAGACCCGCTAAGTTGAAAAATGTTTCATAGGATTTTAATTATATTCTTAAAACTGGATTAAAAATTGTAATCAAAGTTTGGGATAAAAACGTGTCGATGTGCCTACTCTTCGAGGTGAATGAGGAGGAAATTTCACTAATCGCGTCGGAAAATCCAAACGCAGTTGGGGTTATGAAGTCATAAAATTGGACTGAAAATGAAAACAAACTATTCATATAAATCCTTTTTATCAGTCTATTAAACCTGATTACAAGATGCTTAGACAAAACAATCAACTAGTAATAAATAATGGATATTCGTATTTAAAGAGATGGAACCTCGGAACTACACTTATGAGAAATCTTTTAATAGAGGAACGACTATAATTCCAGACGACAATTCAGAAATGAGCTATTACAATTCCGGCAATATTGTCATGGCTATGTTGTTCATCAAATGATAATTATCGTACTCATTGACTATTTATGTTCTAGTTAATAGTGGCTTCATTTCCGGAGTAGAGTTGTTCTATCTCAAAGTGCCCATTTTTTTGCCTGGATATAAATCCAAGTTAGAGAGGACAGACGTCGTGATGGCCTTTTGTCACAAACTCACACCGTATGTCAAAATTATGGTGTTAAAGAAAATTACATAAAAAAAAACAATTTTCTTTATTTTAAATCATATATGCTATTTAACACCGGCATTCCTGCTACAAACGACAGTTTTGGTAAAGAAGGATTTGTGTGTGTGATTTCTAGAAGTAAATAGGGTAAAAATTGCTGATTTTTTTTCCTTTACACTCATTTGAGCTTTATTGATAGACCTCGTAATTTTGAATTCTGCTCAAGTGATGACGATGACATCTGAGTGGTTCCCAGCTCTCCAAACTCCACACCAGGCAACGGAAAATATATAAATACTAGCTGTTACCCGCCCGCTTCGCTGGGTATTTCATGATGTTTTATAAATTTTTACTGCTTATATATATGTATAAATTATTGATATCTAAGTCCTAGCATTAAGAATTCGATTGAATTGAAAAATATACTTATACCTGTCACCTGTTGATAAAAAAAAAAGGGCAGAACTCATCTAATTTGTATTTTCTAAAAATCTCTAAAATTGCAGCATAGAATGATGTTTGCTCTTTCGTAACTCAAAAACCAAGTGGATTCCCGCAAAACCAATTTTCGGTGGATCTCTACTCCGTAAATTGAACATGTAAGCCAAATTTCAAGTCTAAATCTAACAGAAAAAAGCAAAAGTTTTACTATAAATATCCCCGTAATCCCGTTGAGAGCCGTTTTCCAAAATTACTGCTCTTAGCGGATTTCAATTCAACAAAAGAAAAATGCAAACCAAATTTCATTATTATAGTCCTTGTAGCTCGAAAAAAGTAATTTTTTTTTGTCAATACGTCCCAGTAACCCCCTGCAACCCCCCAGAACTTGATTTGCTTAAAATTTATTCTTAGTGGATCCCTATTCAATCAAAGAAACATGCTTAACAAATTTCAAGTATATGGGTCTAACAATTAAAAACAGGAATTTTTTTCTGTAACTCCTCTTGACCCCTCGCAAACATGTTTAGGGGTCAATTTTCATTTTACTCTTTGTTAGAGGAACTCTATTTCATGAAAGGAACATGCCTACCAATTTCCAAGCAGGATGATCAAGTATTTTAAAAATGGAAATATTTATCGATTACGCCTCTTAATCTCCCGAAATTAAACTTAGTAGTTGATATTCGTGAAACCCATTTTGTAGCGGTTCTCTACTTTACGAAAGGAATCTGCTTATCAAATTTCAAGACTGTACGTCTAACAGTTTAAAAATGGGGATAATTGTCTATAACGCCACTTGAGCCCCCGCAACACCACTTCTGGGTCTGTTTTCACAAAACCCATTTTGTAGGGGAATTGCACGCTATGAAAGGAATCTGCTTAGCAAAATTTGAAGACTGTGCGTCCAATTAATAAAAAATGCAAAAAAAATTATCAATAACGCCCCTTGAACCACCCACAAAGACTGTGCGTCTAATAGTTTAAAAATGGAAATAATTATCTATAATGCCCCTTAAGTCCCCTCAACGCCACTTGGGGGCAATTTTCAAGAAACCCATTTTTAGCGTATCTCTACCCTATGAGAGGAATCTGCTTACTAAGTTTCAAGACTGTAATTCTAATAACTTAAAAATAGGAATTTATAACGCCCCTTAAACCCCCCGCCCCCGCAACACCCTTTGGGGGTCAATTTTCCCAAAATCCATTTTGTAGCGGAAATTTACTCCAGGAAAGAAACTTACCTACCAATTTTCAAGCAGGTAGGTGAAGTAGTTTAAAAACGGATATATTTATCTATTACGCCCCTTAATCCGCCGTGTAGGGGAGCGATGCACGTTAAATCTGTCGAGAGCTCAAACGTCCTCCCGTTGGTGTGGTGTGGTAGTTAGGTGAGGGGGGTGCCAGCTCAGGTGTCGTCCGCGTCACTTGACCATGGTTCAAAATTACGCGGACCGTCCCCAAAAAGCCCTCGTGTAGCTGAACAGTGGGACGTTAATATTCATTCACTCACTCATTACGCCCCTTAATCCCCCGCAACGCCACTTAGAGGTGTGTTTTCACAAAACCCGTTTTGTAACTGATCATTATTCTCCGAAAGGAATCTATATATCATATTTAAAGACAGAGCGTCAAACAGTTTAAAAATGGAAATAATTATCTATAACGCCCCCTAAGCCCCTGAAACGCCACTTGGGGGCCAATTTTCAGCAAACTCATTTTGTAGCGGATCTCTACTCTCTGAAAGGAATCCGCTTACCCAATTTCAAGATTGTACATCAAGTAGTTTAAACATGGAAACAATTATTATTAAAGCCCTTAACTAAAAAGTCCCGACTAAAAAGGACCCCTTGCTTATTGTACTTAAGTTAGCTTCATATATATTGGATCTCAATTAGATATAAAGATTCATACATAAGAAGGTGTCAATCAGAACCTGCAGGAAATCAATGAATATTTGAAGCTAGTTTCACGAAGGAAATCTCGTGCGTTGCCTGATATAAACATTTTTTAAAAATAAAGGCTTAAAAATGATATCCTGCAGATAAAGAAATATATGAACCAATACAACCCGTTTCCATAACATATACACCAGCTGAAAGATGATTATTTTCTCATTCAGAGTTTGTACAAACACTGAAAACATAAATAAACATGTACTAATAATTATAACTTCGGAGGAAAATGAGTTGTGCAATCTATTGGAATTTAAAAAGGCTTCAATTATCTTTCTGTGAAAGCCCTGAATCCGAAATTTTATGTAAAAATATCCAATGAATCACTATCTAAATATTAAGAATTCTTTTAAA
The DNA here is from genome assembly GCA_019973975.1 of Trichonephila clavata. NCBI lineage: Eukaryota > Metazoa > Arthropoda > Arachnida > Araneae > Nephilidae > Trichonephila > Trichonephila clavata. Next base: position 16,706 of record BMAO01003168.1, on the reverse strand, counting down.
TTAACAATTGTTAACTTTCAACTGCTCGAGAAAAGAAAAATAATCCATTTTGTTTTTTAACTAATAACATAAGTACAAAAGATACTAATAATGTTAATATAAATAAAATAAAATTAACACAAGCATTACAAATTATTTAGAAGTTAAATAATTAAGTGATCATAACTGGAAGAAGATGTTAAGTAAGTTGCGAACTAATTTCTTTTAATTTATTTTATAGCCATCAATAATAGCTTTTTTGCAAATATCTCTATAAATGTTCGTATCCAAAATAAACAAGAATTAAGTCTTTGAAATGTATCTATATAACTCTACAAAGAAATTAATACTCCTAAAAGAAAAAAGTCACTCAACTACATTAGTTAATTTAATAATCTCTTGAAATCTTCATTTAAATCTTTTTTACCTATCAATAAGGATTTTAATTTTTATACCAAGCATAATACAAATTAGTTTCATTATTACAAGTGTCAATTTTCTGATGATTGTGCATTGATTGACAGTAATTTTCGTTGATAAATTTGAAATTACAATTTTTATTTTATCATTGCACAAATCCCTTGCCAAAACCCTAAAATTTTTCTCAGACCTTCTCTTCTTTCCGAACGGAAGTGGAATATTAAATATTTATGTCCGTATTTGAAGAGAAAGTTTTAATTCCACTTATTATTTGTTCGGAAACCTCACAATGCTTCAATAACGGATGAATCTACTAAGATGCGAATTATTGCACCACAAACTTTTCCTTAACTTGTTTCTCTCCAAAAGGACAACGGTGGAACTATTTGTTTATCCACCCCTAGTAGCAGAAATTTCAATGTAGATGTCAAGGGTATTATTTCCATAACTGACTATTATATATATATTTTATAAATTTAAGTAATTTGTCTTGTTTAAGAATTGGTAATAGTATACTTTACAACACTTATATATATATATTCACAGTACTAAAAATACGTTGAAAGCTTTTTTTCTAGATTATTTTTTTATAATTTCAGAGAGAGTACTGCATCAAACTAAACTTAACGCAGTAGTCCTACAGCCCAAGAGAGCCAAGGTCTACTGTGCCCATTTCAGTTTTCATTACCTTGGGTGCATTAGTAGTTATTCCGGTTAGGTGATCAGTCTGACGCGAAAACCCGCAGTGTTTTGTTCTCTAGCAAGCTTGTTACTAATTTATCAACCCACAGAAGAGATGAAAGACTAAGTTGTTCTTTCCCAACCCAGAGTTTGATCTGCGGACCTGTGGCGGAAAAACGCGATTCGCTACCACTTTGTCACCGGGCTTCAATACTGAATTATCAATCAAATAATTATACGCATGTAAGGACTTAATTAGTTTATTTAGACTTAAAAAGTTAATTCTTTGTTAGTTATTTTTTGAATCATATTATAGTACACTTCTATCATTGGTTTAAATGAATTCTTAACTGACAAAATAATTATAAAAATTCAAATTATTTTCATCTAAAATTAATGAATGTAATTTATCAGCATTAAACCAGTGGCATGAAAAATGTATTGTTGTTATACAGATTATAGAAATTTATTTTTAAAGACTTACCATGATTTAGAAAAGGTTCAGTTACATAGTTTCTAATTTAAGTTGAATTCATCTTTGATATACCTGCCTATGCTAAAAATAATTGATTGAGAGTTTATCACAAACAAGCTCGGTTTCTTTTGGTAACGGGCATCGTAATTTTGAGCCCTGGTCAAGTGACGATACGACATCTGATCTGAAACTCCCCACTCCAAACTTCTACACCCTATCGACGTGAGGACTTTGAGCCTTGACACGTTCAACAGGCATCTATAACAGCTCTAGGGGCACCAGGAATCAAACTCAAGGCTCGACAAGTACATTATCAACCGATATTTCGCGACCGTAAGTTCACGGCATCCTTAGCCACTGCATTACTCTGTCGATAAGAAAGAATACTTTTTATAAAAGGCGTTTTTAGTTATTAAAAATTATTCTTTATTTTCTTATATGTACTGATTTTGTTTTACCTCAATAATTCGCTAGTCTTATGATCGAAGAATTTGATTTTAATGCATATTTTCTAAAATATTCTGTACCCAAACGCTTAATACAGTAGGATCATTCGAATTCATTCGAATACTTTAAAATAATTCAGTAAGATATTCGGTAATCTGTATTTATATATTTCCATATACGTTTGTTATAAATAATGTATCCTATTGTAAATAATTTTGAAAATAAATTTCTAAGTACCAGTTTGTAAAAATACTTAAGAACAAAAATTTTTAAAAATGAAAAGAACAATGTTTTTCATTAATTATATTAGTATTGCTAAGTTTATACTTAACAAATTTTGAAGAAACATTTTGCCTCAATATTATGAAAAATATAAAAGTTGTTCACTTCACATTAATTTTTTTGTGCAAAGAAAGTGTAGGTTTTTAATGACTAAATTTTTTAAAGCTAGTTTGCTGACTATTTAAATTAGTTAAAATATGTCTTACTACTCGATAGTTTCGTTGTAATAAAATATTCTGGTATAAGCTCAAGGTTTTTAAACTAGCTCGAATAATTTAAATGGTTGAAATATTTCTCATTTTATAACACTTTTTTCTTTTAAGTATACATAAGTTACATACTTTTGAAAAATTCCCAGACAAATAAAAAATTTATATCCTAGATCTTGCCATTTTTTAATTTAAAGTTTAAAGTGAGGTTTTTTTTTTTTCCTTTTTAAAATTTTTAGCCTAGAAAGTATATCTGCCGAGAATAATTTCGTTTAATAATTCTGTAAATTAATTTGTCTTTTTTGGAAAAGAAATCCTTCCACAAACAAGTAAATGTATTTTTTTAATAAGGAGGATCTAAGGGTTTTGAAATATTTTATTTCAAATGTCTAATTAAAGTTCATTTAAAAAAGCTTGGTGAGTAAAGATTAGCTCTATAAGCAAATTAATTACTACCTTAACACAATGCGTGTTTAGTATAAAAGAGGTTCAAAATTTGGCGTTACTCAAAGTTGTTTGAAAAATTGCTTTTTATCTTAGAAATAAGAATTTATTTCAATGTAAAAAGGACTGAGGTAGCATAGTGGTCATAATCACGATTTCTTGGCCACCATTTTTAACTTGCGTGTTCGAATCCTCATGCATAAACTGGAGTCGGAACTGGTTGCTTATGCTGTGTGTAGGTGCTTGAAGTTTCAGAACCAATATCAGCAAAATGGCTGCTCTTGTGTTCTAAAAATGTACTTTAAAATGTTTTGCAAATAATGAATTCCATGAAAACTGGGTCTCAACAAGGGTAGCCGAGTGGTCGTATCGTATCGTGGCTGGCATGTCACGAGTTCGAGCCCAGCACCACTGAAGACTGTAGGGGAGCGATGCACGTTAAATATGTCGAGAGCTCAAACGTCTTCCCTTTAGTGTGGTGTGGTAGTTAGAAGAGGGGGTGCCAGCTCAAGTGTCCTTGTCACTTGACCGTGGTTCAAAATTACGAGGTCCGTTGCCAAAAACTCTCGTGTAGCTGAGAAGTGTGACGATAATATTCACTCTCACACTCACTGGGTCTCAACAAGGTTTTCTGATTGCCTGGATTTTTCTATTCCCGGAAAATACCATGCATATCGTTCTCGGAATTTCCTGAAATGCATCCAACATTTAAAAACAAGTTACTTTTTTAACTGACTTCAATAAAAATTATATAAAACAAGGATACATATAAATTTCAAACTTTAGAGTAATTATGCATTCAGCTATATAAACACACGAAAAATATAAAATATTTTAATTATTCCTTTTCGAAGTGTGATTTGAGCATACACAAGCAATATATGCTTTTTTCACTCATCCTCGTTCTTAGCTTTGTTATGAATAATCCTGGAGTACAAAATGCTTTCTCAATTTCAGCTGATGTCTGAGGAATTGTTTTAAAAGTCTCACCCAGTTTGATGTTTAAGGATTGATTTTGAATCAGTTTTTTAATCAATCCTGAATCATTTATTTTTTCTAATATTGCGATTCAGAGATAAATATTAGCAAATACGTGAAAAGTTATTTTCTACCGCAGTAAAGAACACGTGCGTAAAAATACTAATTTCGTGTATTTTAAAGCTAATGTAGTTTTAGTAAAAAATGTCGCATAGTTAATGCTTTTGTATCCATCATCATTGTTATTGTTGAAGTCAGTATTGTTATGGTGCAATATTACTACTCAACATTGTAATATCTCTTCTGAATGATTCTTTTGCAATATTATATCTAATCTAATTTTCTTCTTCCTTTTCGCTCCCTTCAAAATCACGGAGTGAAATTTCCCTCTTTATTTCTCACGCTCATGATATCTCAAGGCGATAGTTTAAAAAAAAAAAAAAAAAACCGCGAAAAAAAGCTTAAGACTATCTATTTATTATGCCCGAAATCATGTTTATTTCTCATCAGATTATTAGTAACGAGTTCAGAGATAGTTATTTTTTATCCTGTTTTTATTAACTCACTTTCTTGTCTCTTAAGGTGGAATTTTGTAGTTGATTTTAAACTAACTTCCCGATGAGCTACAGACTTGAAATTTGGACTAGGACTCAGAAGTGGATGACAATTTATGAAAATGTGAAAAAAGAAGTTCTAGTCTCTAACCCGGCCCCTCCCCGAAAATGCGGGTCCTGATTTCGACAGGGGACCCGTAACTCCGGAACTTACACGAATTTACACGAATAAAGATCACCTGTCGATAGCACGGGTCGAGTTGCGTCTACGTATTCAATTTCGTGGCTCATAAAATCCCGTGTGATGTGTTACAGATCAACACTGATGGCAACATGGGTGTAGCGTAGTCCCGGGATGAGGAATTTTCATGAAAAAGGGGAATGGTATTAGGATTTGTAAGAGAAATCCTGACTACTGCTCAGTTTTTCGGGCAGAACTCTTACTAATAGAGGAGGTTTTGAAATTTTGCTTTACTGAGAGTTTAAATACAGGTATTAGGATATTGAGTGATAGCCGAATCTCTATGCAGCATCTATCTGATTGGTGGAGGCATGGTGACAGAAGGACAATGAATATTGTCTAGTTATTAAATAGCTTAAGGTATCCGACCACATGCACACACTTTTAAAAAAAATGGAGATACGGGTTTTTTTTTGTTGGTTTTTGATTTGTTTAGTATATTTTAAGAAAAATATGCTAATATCAAGAAGAGAAAAAATAATTATTATTTCTAAATTAAGAAAAAATGGGTAAAAATTTACAAAATACAACAACATTTTAAAATGAGCCCTAGGATAAGAGATATTTAAATTTTTACAAAACTTAGAGCCCTTTATCACAGTTATTGTATAAAAATTGCTTAAAAAAACAGTGATTACATTCACATAAAGGGCTGTAAATTTTGTAATAAAACAGTAATTGACAAGTCTGAAGTTTTAAACACTTTTACTATTATACAGAACTTACAGAAAATATTTCAGTTAATTTTGTTCAAAACATTTTTAGCAATCGCTGACCCCGTTTGATTATATTCAAAGAATCACATTTCGAGTAAAACGCGTTTTAAAGTGTGACATCTTGCTAAAAGTAATGGCATCTGCTTTTACTAAAACATTTGCAGTTTTTGTTCTAGTGAACGGAAAATGATAAACTTGGTATTTTTATACAGCTAATAAGATGGCCCATAAAATAAAATCATAAAAAAAGTTGTCAATTTTTGGCAAAATTCACAATTTTAGGGTAGTCGGATACCCGTAAGTGTGAATGTTAACATCTTTTTTCAGTGGGTATCATTGTACATAACTGTCGGTGGGAGTAAAATTGCTGATGGTTTGGCACGTGAGAGCAGCTATAAAGATTCTGCACATGGTGGCTGACTAGCTTTTTCAGAAATTGCTACCCGGGTCAAACACGAAATCAGTTCCATTTGGTGGCAGGCCCCGTACATGATTGATATGAAGGAAACCGTCCGGGTGTTGCTTTGCTTGGGACAAACATTATGCAAGATGAAACTACTCTTGCAAGGCTTCGATGTGGACAGACTCGAGTTCAGTTGCATGTGGCGGGTCTTTAAGTTTACCCTCTTACTCTGCGAATTGCAATATGACCGAAGACGCTTCTGCCAACATCTGAGCTTGTATTGGTTGCCATAAGAGCCAGCTGCTCTCAAATCCTGCTACAGTTCTTCATTGTTTAAAAACTAACGAATTCATAGACTTGATCTAGATGTTTCTGTCGATGAAGTGGAATAAGTAACAACAACATAAAATATCCTTCATTAGGATCATTTTATTAAAAATTTACTATTTAGAGATCACAAGGTAAGTAGTTTTTTAAATTCCTTATTTGATAGTGTCAGGTTAGGTTAAACCTCTCCACATATTTAACTTATTTTGACTTTGTTTATTCAAAGATTGAACAAAGTAATTAGATTAAAGTCGGGTGCTTATTAAATATCATGTATCTTTTCCACATGTCATTCTTCATGAATAATTTTATATATGGCTGTGGATACAAAGTTAATTTCCTTCTGTATCGTTTGATAAGTACAGTGATTATCATCCATGAACATTTTTCGTATGGTAGACACATTATCCGGGATTACTGTCAACCGCGTGCGGCCTTCCTGTATGTTCTTCATCCTGAAGAGAACTGTCACCACTGAAAAATTGTTTAAAAGTCTGAATACAGTAGCACGGCTTGGAGATTTATCAACAACTGTTAATTGCAGCCATTGAACGCATTTCTCTTGATTTAATCCTGCTTTAAAGTCATAGAAAATCATAGCACGATAAAGTTTTCGCGTCAACTCCATTTTCTCGTCTGTAAAATTTATTCTACTCTAAGCAACTTGAAGTAAATCAGTAAAAAGTCGCCTGCTGAGTTAAAATACTTTGTATTTTCAAATCAAACCGTTAATTTTGGTTTGTAGCTCCTTGTCTGCACGTATCTCAAAAATTTCAGAGTTACCCTCGTATACGCAACAGCATTGTTTTTAATAACAATTATCATTATCGTCAAATGGCTTAAGCGTCGAATTAAAATGTATCCAATAACTTTATTTTGTATGGAGGCAATGTTACTCGCTCACGTGACATCCTTAATTCACACGTGCCTTCTGGTTGTTACTAAATGAGTAACAGGTCATTTGTCCTGGTTCTTACTTTCGATATTGTCCTTTTTTATTATTTACCATTTTTCTTGTGTGATACTTGAGCTGTTTTATATGCTTGGATTGAACATCCAAAAAACTCATATGTAGCAACAATAACAACAACAATTTTATTTTTGCGTACACTTAACCATATTTAATCATTTTTTTAAGTAATGAAAACTTTTACTGAAAATACGTGTGCACCTAAAACGATTAGGTGTAAAAAGAACAATACATCTATTAAATAAAGAAGGGTGCAAGGAAGCAAAAAAAAATGATTAAAAAAAGTAATTTGCAAATATAAAACTTTTACCTTCCCTTCATTTCTACTTGTAAGGTTTTCAATCCAATATTTTTAACATATATTTCGCTTCATTGTGCAAGTTGAATAATTTACAAAACGTACAAGTTACATAGAATTCCCAAAAATGGGGAGAAAATTGTACAAATTATGGCAATATTGTTAACCTTTTAACTATCATGACTGATATTATCTCGGGCACGAGTATTATCGGGTTGATATTGCTCTAAAATCACGCCCGATTATTAGACGGGGTAATTTTTTGAGTAATTTATTTTGGGAGGTGTAGATCACTGTTATCAGGAAATATCCTTTCATCCAACAATCGGAACACGCCTGGAAAAATATTATAGAGAGATATTTTTACATTTACTAGACAAGATATTCTAGAAATCGCTTTTGTTCTATAAAAATTTAGTAACGAAATTTATTATATTTTTAGAATTTTGAGTATAAGTTGTAGAAGACCTTTTACTTAAATATGATGATGCACCTTCAAGAAAAAAGAAACATGGCGGACCACCTATAGTAGATGATCCTGCCCGTCTCCCTGAAAGACATTTTATTTCCAACAATCCCCCTACTCCTGGGAAAGGTGAGCATACAAAACACTGCAAAGTTTGCTGTTAAAAAAAAGAGGGAAATGGAAAAAAGGACTGAAACACGATTCTGGTGTAATAACTGTTGAATTAGCCTGTGTTTGGAAAAATGTTTCAAGTTATACACACACAACTGAATTATTACACTATTAATAGGTATTCATTTTTATTTTAATTTTTAGAAAATAGTGATCCACTAGAAGCGAGCTTTACTACCACCCCACTGTGGGGCATCTGCTTGAAGTAAATATGCAATTGCTATAAAACCTAAAAAAATGTGTGCAAGTAATTTAAAATATGAATTTTTAACTACTAAGGACATTTGATTTTTTTAATAAAATTTAACTTGCAATAAAAAATAATCAATTTGCAATAAAAAAATGGGACTGTTTTCATACTTAAATCATCCAAATAACTTGTCAGTTAAAGGATTAATAATTTTTTTTCAATAAATGAGATATTACATTGCATGTAAGTAAAAAAAAATAGAATTCATAATGTAAGCATTATCATAATGTGACTTTTAAAAATACTCATTTTTGTTACGTGTACAATTACTTGTACAAAATACATTTTCGTAAAATCAAATGATTGCGATATACACGTGTTAAAGAATTTTTACTATTTACTCATTCATGACAATAATGACAAAATTAAAAATAAAAAAAAAAATTTTTATTTTAATAACTAATTTTTAAGGAATATAATCCTAAAAAATGAAAAAAAGAATTACATTTTGAACCCATAGAAATTTATTTGTAAAAAAAGTGCACATATTATAAAATATATTACTGTAATTAAAATGTTTTCTTTCACGAGAAAAATATAATTTTATTTCTACTAATTCTTTTTACGTATTTAGCAGATTTCTAATTACAAAAATTCCATATTGAGTATTTCATAAAAATGTCAAATTAGTGCTATGAATGATTATTTTTTTCGATTTTCTTTAAGACTTTAAAAATTATTATAAAAAATAAATAAAAATTTATTTTATTATTTTTACGAAAAATAATTATATATCTATATATATAAAGGAGAAAAGCGACTCACTCACTGACTGACTGACTGACTGACTGACTGACTGACTGACTGACTGACTAATCACGAAATCTCTGGAACTATTCAACCTACAGACTTGAAATTTGGTAGACAGGTTCCTTTGTTAGAGTAGACATCAGCTAAGAAAGGATTTTCCGAAATTCGAAACGCAAGGGGCGTTACGGGGGGTTAAGGGCTTTAATAATAATTGTTTCCATGTTTAAACTACTTGAAGTACAATCTTGAAATTGAGTGAGCGGATTCCTTTCAGAGAGTAGAGATCCGCTACAAAATGAGTTTGCTGAAAATCGACCCCCAAGTGGCGTTGCAGGGGCTTAGGGGGGGGTATAGATAATTATTTCCATTTTTAAATTATTTGACGCACTATCTTTAAATTTGATATATAGATTCCTTTCGTAGAATAATGATCAGTTACAAAACGGGTTTTGTGAAAACAGACTTCTAAGTGGCGTTGCGGGGGATTAAGGGGCGTAATAGATAAATATATCCGTTTTTAAACTACTTCACCTACCTGCTTGAAAATTGGTAGGTAAGTTTCTTTCCTGGAGTAAATATCCGCTACAAAATGGGTTTGGGGAAAATTGAACCCCAAGGAGTGTTGCGGGGCGGGGGTTTAAGGGGCGTTATAAATTCCTATTTTTAAGTTATTAGACGTACAGTCTTGAAGCTTAGTAAGCAGATTCCTCTCATAGGGTAGAGATACGCTAAAAATGAGTTTCATGAAAATTGCCCCCAAGTGGCGTTTGGGGACTTAAGGGGCGTTATAGATAATTATTTCCATTTTTAAACTATTAGACGCACAGTCTTTAAATTTGATATATAGATTCCTTTCGTAGAATAATGATCAGTTACAAAACGGGTTTTGTGAAAACAGACTTCTAAGTGGCGTTTCGGGGGATTAAGGGGCGTAATAGATAGATATATCCGTTTTTAAACTATTTCACCTACTTGCTTGAAAATTGGTAGGTAAGTTTCTTTCCTGGGGTAAATATCCGCTACGAAATGGGTTTTGGGAAAATTGAACCCCAAGGGGTGTTGCGGGAGCGGGGGGTTTAAGGGGCGTTATAAATTCCTATTTTTATGTTATTAGACGTACAGTCTTGAAACTTAGTAAGCAGATTCCTCTCATAGGGTAGAGATACGCTAAAAATAGGTTTCGTGAAAATTGCCCCCAAAATGCGTTGAGGGGACTTAAGGGGCGTTATAGATAATTATTTCCATTTTTAAACTATTAGATGCACAGTCTTTATATCTGATAAAGAGATTTCTTTCATAGAGTAGAGATCAGCTAGAAGAAGGTTTTGTGAAAACAGACCTCTAAGTGGCGTTGCAGGGGAATAAGTGGCGTAAGAGATAAATATTTTCGTTTTTAAACTATTTGACCTACCTGCTTGAAAATTGGTAGGAATGTTTCTTTCATGGAGTAAATATCCTCGACAAAACGGGTTTGGAGAAAATTGACCCTCAAGGGGTGTTGCGGGGGGTTAAGGGCAGATATAAATAATTATTTCTTTTTTTAAACTATTAGACTCACAGTCTTAAAATTTGGTTAGCAGATTCCTCTCATAGGATAGAAATACACTGAAAAATATGTTTTGTGAAAATCGACCCCTAGGTGGTGTTGCGGAGGTTCAAGGGGCGTTATTGATAATTTTTTTTCGATTTTTAATTAATTGGACGCACAGTCTTCAAATTTTGCTAAGCAGATTCCTTTCATAGAGTGCAATTCCCCTACAAAATGGGTTTTGTGAAAACAGACCCAGAAGTGGCGTTGCAGGGCTCAAGTGGCGTTATAGACAATTATCCCCATTTTTAAACTGTTAGACGTACAGTCTTGAAATTTGATAAGCAGATTCCTTTCGTAAAGTAGAGAACCGCTACAAAATGGGTTTCGCGAATATCAACTACCAAGTTTAATTTCGGGAGATTAAGAGGCGTAATCGATAAATATTTCCATTTTTAAACTACTTGATCATCCTGCTTGAAAATTGGTAGGCATGTTCCTTTCATGAAATAGAGTTCCTCTAACAAAGAGTAAAATGAAAATTGACCCCTAAACATGTTTGCGAGGGGTCAAGAGGAGTTACAGAAAAAAATTCCTGTTTTTAATTGTTAGACCCATATACTTGAAATTTGTTAAGCATGTTTCTTTTGTTGAATAGAGATCCACTAAGAATAAATTTTAAGCAAATCAAGTTCTGGGGGTTGCAGGGGGTTACTGGGACGTATTGACAAAAAAAATTACTTTTTTCGAGCTACAAGGACTATAATAATGAAATTTGGTTTGCATTTTTCTTTTGTTGAATTGAAATCCGCTAAGAGCGGTAATTTTGGAAAACGGCTCTCAACGGGATTACGGGATATTTATAGTAAAACTTTTGCTTTTTTCTGTTAGATTTAGACTTGAAATTTGGCTTGCATGTTCAATTTACGGAGTAGAGATCCACCGAAAATTGGTTTTGCGGGAATCCACTTGGTTTTGAGTTACGAAAGAGCGAACATCATTCTATGCTTCAATTTTAGAGATTTTTAGAAAATACAAATTAGATGAGTTCTGCCCTTTTTTTATCAACAGGTGGCAGTTACAGGTATAAGTATATTTTTCAATTCAATCGAATTCTTAATGCTAGGACTTAGATATCAATACTTTATACATATATATAAGCAGTAAAAATTTATAAAACATCATGAAATACCCAGCGAAGCGGGCGGGTAACAGCTAGTATATATATATACATAGAAACGGTTATTTAAAAAAAATATGTTCTATAATGGTTACTGTTAAAATTTAAAATGCATCTTTTTTATCTGACATTCTAATTTTAGTAGGTATAGAAAAAATTTGTATAAACTAAAATTAAAATCCCTAGGTATAATTAATGTTGCGTAAGATTTTTTCTTGTAAAGCTTTAATTAATATAACAAAACACATAGGCACGTAAAAAGAATTTTTTTTAAAAAACATTTTTACGAAGAACAGTAATTAAACGAAATAAAATGTTGCACCGATTTCTTTCATTAAAGATCTATTGATTAGGTGCAGAAGAAAATTTCTTATGTAAAGAATTTTTATTATACTAAAAATAGTTCTTATTACTTGTCAATGAAAAATGTATAAAATAATTATTCTTCTCTATACAGACGTTATTTAATCATGATGAAAAGTTTTACTTTTTAATGAGATTTCTGTAAAAATGGGAGATTTTCTGTTTACTTATTTTCCTTTATTTATTGCATTTTAAATTTATTAATTAATCTTAGAAAAGATTTTAATTAAGTAATTAGTTTCTCCAATTTATATGATTAATATTTTTGAAGTAAAAAAAATTAAAAATAGTTAGATGTACTTTATATATGCTTTTATCATCTCCCTTTAAAACTTAACTTAAAGGGGGAAATAACATTCGATTGGATTTATTACTTATAAAATGTAGATGTTAATTTTTTTAAGAAATGTTCATCGAAGATGCTTAAAATTTATTTTAAAAATTGAAAAAAAAAATCTCATATTTCTCATTAAGTTTTCTGTTATTACATTTTTATTTTAATTATTTTTCTTTTTATACAGAGAAAATGAGAAAACTCAATCGATTTTGTCCAGTGAGCCTGCTGATAAAGCTTTACTTTAATTTATCAACAATTTTTTGCTCCCAGTCAAGAAAAGTTATGTTCTCTCCTCTCTTCTAAATAGTTACAGATTTAGTTGGAAAGATTGCCTATCAAATAAAATAGTGAGTTACATAAAAATGATGTTTCTTTTTTGAAAATTAAAAGGACTGTAATAGTCACATTGAGGCTTGGGAAACATATGAGATAATCAAAGCATAATAGATAACTCCAAATATAGTGGATATTGAAAATAGTACACTATTTCTACTACTCGTACCAAAACTGTACACACTTTTTACTTAAAAATTGATCAGAGAACTGATGAAAAATAAGAAAATATACTTACAATTTTTACACCGTTTTCTATTGTAAACTAATGACCCAAAAGTTTCTATAAAATTTATATGTACCGAAATGGATTACCCTGCTCTAGAGCAAAATTATTTTTAATTTATGTTAAATTTTAATCGTAAGTTAACTGGGCGTGTTTGACTTTACACATATAGATACTGGATTCTTTGTTGTGCTGTCGTTGGATTGACTATTTGCCTGATCCTGTAAACGATCAAGATCGGACACAAAATAGACAAACAAAAGTTCACTTTCTGTTTTTAGCTTCTTCACTGCTCTCTTTTACTCTTCACTTTTTTCCTTTAAACTTCCGGGAAGGACAGTTTCATGCCCCTTGAAGTTACTTTCACGCATGATTATGGTAAATGGTTTGTAAATGGCACCCTTGACACTCCCGAACACCACTAGTTAACTCCGGACTGGGTTCTAATTGGCCAATGCTCAATTTGGTACCACATGCAGAAACTAAAACCCTTGGGCTCCAAATTGATTTATAACTTTGTAATGCCTGTCGGTTCCTGCTTCCTTCTGAAACCCCTTGTTTACCCTCGGACCCGGCTAGGTGTGTGGGAGGAACTGAAGAACTGAATAATCAATAGACATGATTCACTCTAATTATTTTATTGTCACCAAAATATCAAGCAGACACAATAATAATCTAATTAAGATAACAGATCAGATAGCAGAGCGCGAAGGTGAGACTCGTTAGCCTGGGGATATTAATACGGACCCTCAACTGAATCAACGATAACCTATACAAGCTCAATATAAACTACGTCGCTCACTAATAAGCTAAACTTCTATTTAAATAAGGATCATGATACCTGTACTTTTTTGAAGTCGAGTCCTACACTTGAATCCCTGAATGCGATCCTTATCCGGATTTAATCACCATCGAGTGATCCTCTCTCAGTAATCTTCAATTGACAAACTCCGATTGCACTTAATCATTTCACGATCCTTCACTCACTAACTAGCCCCTAAAACTCGCGATATAGAATTTATAAAAAAAAACTTAATTTGCATAATCACGCTTTTTTCACTCGGTGAAAGTTGGTTGAATTATATATTTTCCTTAAAGAATCCTCAGGGGGTTAGTAGAACCGCGTATAGATCCGTCACAACTTCGACGCATAATACACAAGTTCGGCTTTTCCTTTTCATAATAGCGGACCATTCTTTCCACATATTTGTAGCAGGGCTCAAATGAACAAATTAAGGGATCTTTTCAGTTGACAACAGGAGTGTTCCATGTATTGCATGCTTTGATTGGAGAATCCCCTTCGTGCGTAATTTCGCCTGCGGTGCTAAGAAACCAAAAAAGGGGTAGCAGACAATTCGCCAACTACGAAGCTAGGCTATATCATCAATCTTTTTGTGGTGGCTGCACATGAGTAATACTAGAGTTCATTTAGTGACTAGCAATCTTTAATGGGATTATATGCATGTACATCTGTGCAAGTGTTTGAAGCCAAAAACGAAAAGTGATAATTACAGTTGACAAAAAACACGAATTGAAAGTCTATTTGCCATGAAACCTCTCGAACTTTCTTCATTATTTTCTTGGGATTGCAAACCATAAAAGAAAAAGTCATACCCTGTCTGAATCTCTCCCTGTGAAATCATCCCTAAAACTATAAAGGTCTCTTCTACATAAAATTTACTATACTCTTACATCTTACCATTAGAATAAATGAGAAAATAATGTGCTGTTGGCAATTTTATGATGCATATATGAATATTTTTAGTATGAACTGGATTTCAGGCATATAATTTATCACATATTATTCAAAACTTATTATTAATCAAAGTAGGACTTAAGTAGGTAACTTAATTTTTTTAATGTGGTCCAAAATGGGGTACAGTTATTTTAGAGGAAACAGATGACCCGGAAATTTTTACTATACCAACCTCATTTCCTAAAAGAAAAGAGAATCAAGCAAAAACTCATTACAAAAGAGATAGTTATTACATAAAATAATAATTATAGAATTAAATCTTTTAAAGCTCTTAAAAAAGATTTTTTTGTCTTACATGACACACATAATATTAAAAGTACTCATCAGATTACAAAAGATATGGATACAAAAAAATTATTTTGTGTAAATAAATGACACTAGAATAAGACTGATAATATAAATGTGTGGTGACCTGTAGTCACCCCTTACATTCCTACCTTCCTGTCTATCTGAAAACCCGCCTAGATGTGTAGGAAGAACTAAATGATCCAAGGACATTATTCCAATCTAAACTGATTTATTCATTCTTATCACTTATTAAGAAACAGACACAACACAATTCTAATTAAGGTATATAAACTATGGTAGAGTGCAGAGGTGAGACATACAATTGCGGGAATATTATTACAGAACTTCAACTGAATCTAAGATAGCTTAAACGCGCAAATTTACAACTACGCCGCACACTAATAGACAGCTTTTACTTAATGAAATTTACAGTACCTTATGTTTTAATGCTTCGGTTCCTTCACGAAGAACTTCAGGCACTATCGTTAGCTGGATCAAATGCCGTTTGCTCCACGCTCCGCAATATTTAATTACACAGCTTTTCAATCTTCAATAATCACTTCTCTTTGTACACATCAAACGTATCAACCTCGCTTAACTAGTCAACAACTACGCGTCGACCGCTCACTCTCTTCGCTTTACTTTACTTAACTTGATCTCTTACTTCGCTCTCATTCAACACGCGAAAACCGAATTTATATAATATTCCTCATTTACATAAATCACGTTTGGCTTCTCGATGAAGGTTGGTTGAATCAAATATTTTAATTTAATGGGGAAAAAGAAGAAATTAGTATAGACGCGTATAGATCAAAAATTGTAAGTATTGTCACAAATGTTTTGTAACAATACTTATTCTAACTTCTCAAGCAAAATTTTTAAAGAAACGTATTTTATTTGATGTATGTTATTTTTCAATGTAACATTTGAAATATTATTTCAAAATGAATTAATAAATATATTCTCCCAATTTCTTTTTGTTCGACAATACATCTGACAATTCAAAGACTTAAATATCTCTAAATATTTTACGAAACTATTATTCGAATTCTGATATAGAATGAAAAACGTGAGCATTTATACGAAAAATCAATGTGATAATACAAAATTGTGATATATTTCAATGCACATATTTAAGCACGTTTTATTAATCAACAAAAAATCCTCTATGATGGCCAAACAAAATGCTTGCCTATTGAGCTTAAGCATTGTTTAAAAAAAAAGCACTTTTTTATCTTTTGCTTACGATCATTATTAATATAAAATAGTTTTTGAAATGAATAAATATTGGATACAATTGTTAAAATGAAATATTTGAAATGAATAATATTTCACGAGCTGTAAATGTCAATAAGCCAATATATATCAGAAATTGAAATTTAAATTTAAAAAATACAATTTTAAAAAATATACGATATGCAGAAAATGAGTAATAGTAAATAAGTTTTCTTTATCCTTAAAAGGGAAATTAAGTTTTTAATATTGCAATTATTATTTTGTGTATTTATGTTTCCCGCTAACGTAAAGCACCAAAGCAACATTTTCCGTTTTTTAACATATTTTTTTTCACTATTTTTTGCATATACTTGTAATGTATCAAAAGAGTAGAATATAACTCTTTGATCCAAGTTTAA
>BMAO01003167.1:0-18780 GCA_019973975.1 Trichonephila clavata | reverse complement strand
CATTATTCATACCATGTCTGCAAAGTGTACTTATAAAAAGCAAACATTTAGGGTTGTTTTAAATGTTCCATGATTATAAAATAAAAAATAGTGTAAAAACTAAAAAATTGAAAATTTTAAAAAATGCAATAAAAATGTGCTTTTTTTTTTTGGAACATTTTGGGCAAAAAAAATTGACCGCTTAAGGGGTTAAACTTCAAATAAGTCACCCCGAAAGACTCAATTTCTAAAATAGATAAGTTTGAATTTAATTTCATTTCAAAAACTACTAATTCGTAATCATTACCGAAAATTTTTACCTCCTATACGCTTGATGTTTTTTTAATTTATAAGTATGAACCTGTTTAGTAATGGTACAGTATATATACCTTTGGAGCATACAAAAAAATAAAAAGAAATAAAGATTAATTTAAAATACTAAGAATAAAAAATCATTTTCATATTTTTCCTAAATTTTTAAGCAGTGTTTGATTCAAGGGAAACACATTTTAAACTCAATAACGATTGTGAAATCTGTTGGTTATATTTACTGCAAACGCAAATAATAAAATGAATAACTTTATTCGCTCTAAGAAGATTTGTTGTTATGCTCATATACCACATAAACGAAAATCTCATCATTTTTACAACGCACAATAATTGCCAACCGGGATGCTTTTATAGGTTATTGTAATTTTTCTAGAAACTTCGTGCGTTTTGCATCCAAACTCTTAAAGAAGTTCGTGAGAATTTACTCTTGCAATCCTGCACGCAATGCTGATAAACGAGCTCTCCACAGAAAATAGAAATTTTCCTCAATTGCTTATCCAAAATAAGTTTGATTATAAGTTTGCTGAAATCACAGACATGAGGCTATGCCTTCCTTCCTCCGCCTCCCCCCCCCCTCCATCAAGAAACTCGTAATCAATAATATGTTCTCTCTTTAAATATATATTGATTATGTCTCCAAATTTTTATGCTAAAGTTAGAGATGTTAAATGCTTTTTATTGTACAATTATTTTAAAGATAACTTATCTGAAGTTTTATTAAATCTCATTTTTTATTTATTCTATAACAGAGAAGAAATCTCTTTTCAACAAATATTTTACAATCATTAATGTTATAATTTGATTGGATCCCCTCATTCATTCTAATAATTATTTTTATATAAAAATGCACTCTTGACTCAAAAATTAATATTATCGGCCGTTTTATAACAAAGGAAATAAATAAATAATCCCATACTTTCGAATTTCTTCTCTAAAAATAAAAACTACTTTCCCATATTCTGTTAAGAAAATACCATTTAAAAGTAATGAAATAAAAATAACTTTCTCAAAAATTTTCTCTCATAACTAGTTCTAATAAACAATATTCAATTTTTAGCAAAACTAGGAGGGGAGGGTACCTTATGTCCATCTTTAGGGCTGACCAACCCCCATTGTATAAATTATACAACTGTTCATACTCGTTGCCACACTGTAAAACTGTAATTTACATGTATTATGTAGTTCAAGTTATTTGTTCTTTTTTTCGCAAAATTCATTTTTGGCATTCCTTTTCAGTTAAAATTCATCACTAAATCTGCATCGTCCAATACTTCATTGTGGCCGAGGTAGCCTAGTGGTCAAGGTAACGGACTAGTGGCAGGCATGTCATGAATTCGAGCCTAGTGCTGCTGAAGACCCACCGTGTAGGGGCACGATGCACGTTAAATCTGTCGAGAGCTCAAACGTCTTCCTGTTGATGTGGTGTGGTTGTTAGGAGAGGGAGTACCATCTCAGGTGTCGTCCTCGTCACTTGACCATGGTTCAAAATTACGAGGTCCTTCGTCAAAAGCCTTCGTGCAGCTGAACAGTGCGTCGTTAATATTCACTCACTCAGTCCCCCAACATTTCATTGAGAAAGTCCTCAGATCTCGATACACCGGTGGCTTTTGCAGCTTCCGGTAAAGTTGAGTATTTAGTTCCGTTGATTGTCAACAAGTCTTCGCATGAGACTGCACATTACTTCTCTCTTAACGATTCCAGTCCAGGCAATCGTAGCGATATTTTTGTGCGATAACTTACCATAATGAACTATCGCAACCGTATTGGCGACATTATATGAAATGAAGCACTTGGTTGCCAATTCAGCGCTTACGACACACGCGAAATAGGGCTTGCCAACTTGGCGAGTTATCTTGAACGTTGGCATTATTGCGATAGTACGTAATAAATTTATTATAGTATCACGAATTTTTTTTTTTTTTGATTAATATATAAAGAGATAAAACTGAAATAACTTTCTCAAATAGTTTTCCTGAATAAGTAATTCTAATGTACATTGCTACATATTCAGTAAAATAAATATTATGTTATAAAAAGAATGAAGAGATTACCGTTTGCACAATTAAATTGTTTTTTTTTATATGGTCTTTTAAAAACAGTTCACTTCCACTTTTTTGTTCTTAATTGTTTAGTACATATTATATTTAAAAGTCAACAAATCTCAAATGTTAAAAAAAAATGATAATACATTGTATCCAAAAAAAATGTTTTTGTTTGTTTGTCAGTATGATACATTATTCGAGTCATAAATACCAAACAAAGTTACTTACATATGATATTTTTATAATTTTATGTTTTCTTTTCCCTCTTTTTCACTAGTTTTTATTTTTTTAATGTGTAGAGATGTATTCCTTCAACATTCATATTCGCAATACGCAAAAAGAATCCAAAAAATTGCTAAAATAAAGGCTTTTAAACAAAATCTAGCTATATAAAAGGCTTTATGTTCTTATCCGATAATAAATTGTTGATATTACTAAAAACTAACAGAAAAACTTGATTTTTGATTTTGTTTATTAAAAAATTTTGCTTTAACAGCTGAGGCTTCCTGATTCACAACAAAAGAAATCCATTCTTAAGTTTTTCTAAAACAATTTCAAGCCGAAACATTTTTTTTTCTAATAAGATCATTTTTATTTAGTTATTTCTATACGTTGCTGAGTTCAAACTAAGTTTTTTAATCTGAATAAGAACTGTTCTATAAAATATTATGATCTAATAATATCATTTGATTTACACCATTAATTAATTTACATAAGATCTCACAGTATTCTTATTTCTCTATTAATATTAATTCATTATGATTCGAATAAAATTTGCTCGATAAAATCCATCTCTAATAAAACAGAATTGAATACTTATAAGAACGGAATCAATATCAGGCTAAGAAAGCTCTAGAGATTGTCCCAAATTAGCAATCGCTATGCTTTTCTCCAGTCATTAGAGCAAATACACATCACATTCGATTTCAGATAACACACAGTGTATTGCATTCAGGATAATTTCTTCAGTACTTGTTCTTATATCCTACTAAATATGCCAATGCCATCTGCTTTTGATGAAAAACTCGGAAATTATTCATATCTAATTCAATGAGAGTTTAATAAAAATCATTTAATTATTCCATTCTTCTAAAAGAGAGGGAAAGTAGCTGCTGTGGTCTTAAAATGTAGAAGAAAAAATTGTGTAGAAAAAAAATATAAATGATAGAAATGCAAAACTAATTTCCATTGATCTTGGATTTACAAAAAACTTGAAGAATAACATAAAAAATAAATATATGCCATTTATTTTGTATAGTTGCTTAGGGCCATTGTGAAAATTAAATATTATATAAGAATTGTTTCTTTCACGTGTAAGGCAAAATCGTCTCAAAAGTGAAATGTAAAGATATATAGGACAGGACCCAGGCCATGACCATGGTCATTACCATGACGATGGTGATCATCATGGTAATGTTATGCTACAGTATCCGTCTGAAAACTATCCTCATTAACTCCATCGGGAATGCCATCTGCTGATCTGAATTTGACATTAGGCTGTATCGTAATGCCATTAAAATATTTATGTATTTTGATGAACTGTGTAATGGTACAAGATTGACAGTTAAAAATATTCAGAAGAATATGCTGCAGTGTGAAACCTTATCAGGGGATAACAAAGGCGAAATTGTGTGTATTTTAAGGATCCCACTGGACACTTGAAAGGACTGGGATATGCCATTCGTATTGAAAAAAGTACGCAATTCCCTGTAGGGTTGGCGTTTGCTATAATTATTAATATCTCCCACCGCAGGGTTTCAAAAGAGTTGGTTTATTGGTTACAAAGAAAGGAACAATATTTACTCAGGGACAATTATATGTGGCTCTCCCAAGGTGCAGAAACAAAAACGTAATAAAAATGCAGAGCAATTGAAAGGTGATTAGGAGTATTGTTTTTGAAGAGGCACTAAATTGAAGTACAAATTAAAATGCGGGGCTGATGACTTGAAATTTATTATTTATTTTTTCCCCCTGTTACAATATATTGAAAAAATAGAGCTATATATTGCACATAAATTACAGTTTTATAATTTGAGCAATGAGTATTAACAGTTGTATGTTATTTCTAATGCCACCTGTCTGATCGAGGCACACGAAATTCATCGTGGCGAAAGACTAGATGTACGCCTGTCGTTAGCTTTGAGCACCATGCAGATAACAGTACGATTTGGCTCGGTTCATACACGATAGATGGCGACCACATTAGACATGGAACTGGAGGGGAGGGAAATATTCTCCAGTACTCTGCATCCGTGGTTTCTGCTGCGACCACTCACAAGATTTTTGGACCCACCGATTTAACGAGCACGTTCTTCGTGTGTACTCGGAGGGTATTTGGTGATATCGGGCATAGAACCCACGCCTTCTGGTCTAGAGTCCGATTCTCTAGCTACTAGGCTACCCACGGCCTTTAGCACACAGTTGTATAATTTGTACAATGGGTTTGATCCACCGTTAGGCGGACAGAGGTATCCCACTAGTAATTAATTACAGGAATAAAAAAAGGCATTTCATTTTTAAAAAGTGCGAGTACATAAATAAAATTCATCCCATCCTCCTCAATATTTTCCAAATTTCACATCAATAAAATTTCCTGGAAAAATCACTTGAGTTGACAGAGAATGTGAAAGTATTTTTTAAAGATTTCCTTCCTTTTATATAAAAGGGAATAATTTATTTCTAATGGGCTATGGATTGGTGTTTTACCATTGCAAACCTAGTATATTCGCGGAAGCTGGTATCTCTTTTTAGTGTGACACCCTGTAGGCGCGGATACCAATAGCAGAAGGTAATTTTGCCGCCCAGTTTCCACCTTAGAGAGAAGCACTTGAGCTCTGGCGATACGAACTTGTACTAGGATTTAATTTTGCCGAGAACACCCAAGCCAAACAGACACTCTAGGGATCTTTTACATGTCGTATAATGACAAACCAATCACACTACCCAGCCGGAAAAAGAAATAATTAAAATATCATATAAACAATTTCAGTTTATGAAAAATTGTAATACAAACGTTTAAATGTGCATATTAATTCTTTATCTATGAAAATAAATCTACATTTTTTCTACTATAGAAAAATATGAATAAATTCTCTATAGAGAGAAAATGTCAAATTATTTCTCGTGATATATTATAATTTCTTAATTCTGGATTTTTGCCAGCTGATAGAAAGATAGATTAAATTATTCAAGTTACTCGTTTTTATTTTGTATATATGCCTAACCTAATTGATTGAACTTCTAAAAAGTTAGTTAACAATAAAACCTAAGTTTGTTTTTTCATCTTATTTATTATATTATTTTTAAATTTCGACTAAATAGACTTGCCTTAAAAATGTGCTATTTGCGTACAAATCCCGTAATAAGCTTATAAGTAACATTTCTCACTTTTCTATGTTTATTTGTTGGAAAAGTTGAAGTGGCACGCATAATTATTTTTTTTTATCAAACAGTGGCACTGAAAAAGTCAGCCATCCTTGATCTAGGTAATCTCGCACGTAGGGTGACCAGTGTGGTGGTGCACCAGCCAATAGAACCAAAAAAGTTGTCAATGTCGTCCTGCAACAAGGGTATCAAATAAAGAATTAACATATCCAAAAAAAAGTAGCTCCCGTAAAAGTTTGCTGAATTCAAGAGCACAAAAAGCCTTATCCACTACAGACTCTTCCATTTCAACTGACTAATCACATGACACGCCACTTCTATCAAAGCCGAGACACAAATCTCAAGAGTACATTTGTAATAAACCTACTTCCAGACTACCTTATGACCCAGCTAAAGGTGTAGAAAGAAGTGAAGGATTATTCGACACGATAATTTCCAATTATTTTATTTAGCACTTTGACTCAAACACAATTCAAATGCAACACTATAAACAGGATGATCCAGTCAGTCAACAGAAGGAAGGGACAAGAGTCGCGTTTTGGGAGAATACATTTAATAAACTACTTATAATAATAATTCCTCTGTTCTCAATATTACTTGACACGGTATATATGTAACTAATGGCCTCTTAACCTTTTAACTACTTTGAATATCAAACGTAATAGGAAGGTGAAAATACCTGAACTTAGACAGTCTTCTAATCAATTTACTTTATCAATGACAACTTCTGTCTTTAATCTCTCACAAGGCTTTGCCAACCTTTTACGGTAATCTTCACCTTGTATGTCTCTTGTCAACTTTAGTTACTAACCTTCTTGCCTTCGAACTTTCTATCTCACTAACTCCCTTAACTCGCGAACTAGAACTATATATAATAAAATTAATTTGCATATCACCCCTTCTTCTTAGGAGAGGATTGATGAATTTTGCCCAAAGAATTCCCAAGAGGATTAGTTGAAGGACGCGTATAGATCCGTCACACATTTACCTTACGGTTTGCTGAGGTGGTGCGTGTCTTTGACTGTTACTGTTTTACAATATCAGAAAAATATATTTTTCTTTGTGAATAACCCTGTATAAAATTAAGTAATATCAGAATATTATTTATTTTGATGTTTACTTGCATATTCTAATAATTATCCAACGCAAGTCCCATGTGTGCTTTTAAGAAAATGTGTACTTCATCTGTATAAACACTCCAAAATATTTAAGTATTTTTATTAGATTAAAATATTTGCTCCTTCATTATTACTAGTGTAATTAGAAAAGTATTTTAATTTAAAATTAAAAGTTATTTCTATTCAAATGATCAAAATCAATAATTCAGCGGTTTACAACGACAACCCTATTACAGAAATGATAGCTATAAAACCAACGGTTCTTGAGTTTAAATCCTGATACCATCAAAATATATCGTGTCGAATGCCAGAGAAAATATCAGTGTCATTAAATAGCACAAGAGGAACAGGGTTTATAAACTTAGCACTTTCAAGTAACACAAAGTCTTTTGGTGACAGCTCTAGTAATGTTAAGCCACAGTCAAAAAACAAAGACGACACCTGGGCTTCCATCCTCGATTCCGAATTTCCCCACCACACCACGTGGGTTAATGAGTAAGTGAGTATTAGGGATTACAATATAGGACCAAAAGTCCAATACCGGAAGTGGAAATTTTTAAAAAAAGAAAGAAAACACATGTAGGTGTTTTTTTTTATTTGCCAGTTTCATTAGAGAATGTAAATATCACAAAAAATAGTTTGCAACTTATAAATTATAACAGTATGTAAAGAATCACAAAAAAGTAAAGGAACATTTTATTTATTTATGGTACAAAAAAGTGCAAATATCACTATTCAGTCTGTGGTACTATTACAAATTTTTGAAATTTGATTTTAAATAGTATTTTGCATCAATTGTATTGTATGATATGCAAATACAATGTTAATAACAAACTCACTAATTTAAAAAATATCGAAATTGCCAGAGTCACGCGGTCAAGTTATTAAATTAGTCCTCTGTGATGTACGATGTAATATTTTGAACGAGCTACTTTTGTATCTTGTCTTTGGCAACGAGTTAAAAAAATTTGTTGATAGAATGATCTTGAAATAAAATGGTGAATTTGTGCTCTTATGAGTTTTGCGTTATTTTAGTATAAATTGGGCTTACGACTGACAATGTTGATGTAGTTTTCGTGGCAGGATTAATGTACAAACATTTGAATAGCATCCCACACATTTATTTTACATCACACACACAAAACAAGCAGCTACACAAAAAGCGATATACATACGATACGTGAAAGGCTCCTTTGATTGGTTGATAGACATCGAATGATGTAGATTACAAAACTACTAATTCAAAAACGCTGAGCACATACTAATTTTGAAATGTTAAAGTTACAGTTGAATCTCTTTAGGCAGGTAAAGTAGTATTTGATTATTTACGTGAAGTCCTGGAGATCTTAAGACCAGAACAAATTAAAAAGCCTTCACGAGAAAATTAACGTGAATTATTATATTTAAGATATATATATATTCAATCCTTCAATTTCAAATGAAGAATAAATATAAAAAAGATTTTTTTTGCTGTTTATATTATTATTTTCTCCTCTCATTAACTTTCGTAAAGAAACATAAGTTATATAAAAACTCCGAAAATCTTTTAATCATTTAATGCTAGGAATATAATTTTTCTAAAACTTCTCTGTGTAAAAAGTTTTGAAGTCGCTTAATTAAAATTCGAAAGAGAGTTAATGAAGCTTAAATTAAACCATGTAAAGGCCCTTATTTCAGTGAGTTTAAAAAAAAAAATTAATCGTAAGTTTTAAATCTTAAAACTACTTTCTGTCAAGAACTCGAGGGGGAAAAAAGGCATACATGGAAGTCGACTAATGAGAATTTGATTAATTTGTTTTTGTTTTTCTTTTTTAGTTTATTTTAACCAACAAAACACTACAATACGATCTTTTCCTTTCATTTTTTTTTCCAACTAATTTGCTTTGTATGCTATAGCTTTAAAAAATTTTCAAACAAAAGTATTTTTTATTGTTATTGCCATTTCAATGTTTTTAAAACTTTTTTGTCTGCTTTTTTAATTCCTGTCCCATCGTACATTATTGTGTGTTGTGTTAGTTTTAAAACAAATTCTTAGCCGTGTATTCTTCAGTATTCAAATGTTCTGAAACTGTAGAATAATTTTGTTGAACTTTTACACGTTTATATTGAAAATAATGTTTTGGTTTGCGTAGTTAAGTGTTAAATTTGAAACACACTCATAAAGAGGCACCATAACAACAGTGACTACATTGCGAGAAATGTGTATTAAATATTGAGTACAAAACACTCACTTTTGAATACTTCACTACCTCAAAATGACTCCGATCCCAACGTATTCAAATTTGAGACTCGCATGTACTCATTTTTGGTCACAGGTACGAATTTAAAATGGAAACTTCCCATACTCATTTTTTAATTTGTTACTGTATAAAATTTGAGAATGAAACAACAAAATGAGTACTTAATGCATTCATTTTTGAAGCTGTTACTGTATCAAATATGGTAATGAAACAACAAAATGAGTATGTAATGCAATCATTTTTGTAGCTGCTACTGTATCAAATATGAGAATGCAACAATAAAATGAGTAGGTAACGTATTCTTTTTTGAAGCTGTTACTGTATCAAATATGAGAATAAAACAACAAAATGTGTACGTAATGCATTCATTTTTGAAGCTGTTACTGTATCAAATATGAGAATGAAACAATAAAAAAAGCACGTAATGCATTCATTTTTGATGCTGTTGTATCAAATAGGAATTTTAAACAGAAAAATATATATCACTCAAATTTTAAGGGATCTAAATATGTGTAATCTATGTTTGTAAGCTGATTTGCTTCATCTTACATATTATTTAATATACAATTTATGATGTTCTTAAACATAAAACCAAAATTCTTCTTGCATTTACTATGAGTAAATAAATTATTACTTTTAGAAACAAAAATGAAAATGTTATTTTTGAACTTATATCTCATATTTAAATCAATTCGAATGTTTAATATATCATTGAAAATAACGAAAATAGATTCAAGACTGTACGTCTAACAGTTAAAAAATCGGAGTTTAGAACTCCCTTAACCCTCCCCCCCCCGCAACTCCCCCTTGGAGTTAATTTCTTCAAACCCCATTTTGTAGCGGATATTTACTCCATGAAAGAAACATGCCCACCAATTTTCAGGCATGTAGTTCTAGTCATTTAAAAACGGAGATATTTATCTATTACGCTCCTTAATCCCCCACCACTTAAGGTCTATTTTCACAAAAGCCATTTTGTAGCTGATCTCTACTTTATGAAAGGAATTTGTTAAACAAATTTAAAGACAGTGCGTTTAATGGTTTAAAAATGGAAATAATTATCTATAACACCCCCCAAGCCCCCACAACGTCACTTGGGGGTCGATTTTTTCCAAACTCATTTTATAGCGGATCTCTATTCTATGAAAGGAATCTGTTTACGAAATTTCACGATTGTACGTCGAGTAGTTTAGAAATGAAAATAATTATTAATTAACACCCTTAACCCCCCGTAACACCCCTTGCGGTACGAATTTCGCAAAATCCGTTCTTAACGGATCTCTGCTCCATGAGAGGAACATGCCTACTAAATTTCAAGTCTGTAGGTTGAATAGTTCCGGAGATATCGTGATGAGTCAGTGTGAGTCGCTTTTCTCTCTCCTTTATATGTATAGATGAAGTCCCGTAGTATAAATGCTTAAATATATACATTTACACATTTTGGTATACTACTAGACCCAGGCAAACACTTATAAATATTTACTCATGCACGAATACATCCCTACCTTACGTTCATCGCGTAACGCGTAACGAAAATTTTTTCCTACCGTGCCTAAAGAAAAACCTATCTATAAAAACCAATATTACATGATTGGTATGATGTTTAATACATAGTATGTCTCCCAGAAGATGCAGTGCAGTCCATACAAAGCCTAGGCATGCTGAGTATCAAATTAACGATCTGATCTTGGGGATTATTTTTCCGCTCATCAAGCAATGCTCTCCGAAGTTCAGGTAGAAATGTAGAAGGTGATTGACGGGCTGCAACTCGTCGGCCAAGCATTCTCTACTGGATTCAAGTCCGGTGAGAATGCTGGCCAGTCCATACAGTGATATCCTCCGATTGAAGGCATTCGTTTGCGATGTTTGCATGGTGAGGACGGGCGTTGTCATCCTAAACATAAATTCTGCACCCATGGCGCCCCGAAACAAATGTACATGTTGTTCCAGAATGACGATGACATCCCGACAGATTTGGCCTGTCATGCCTCCAATATGAACATGTAGGTTTGTTCCGGAACCCAGAATAATCCCCCCTCCTAAATGAGCAATCTTGCACCACCGAAACAGTGTCGCTCAATGCTGCGAACACTCATCAAGAGAACACTCTTGGCGCTCTCCATATGCAAGTCCGCAGAGAATTAGACTGCCAGCTAAACCTGAAGTCGTCGGAAAACATCACACAAACCCATTGTTGCGGTGTCCACAATGGATGCTCCCTATTCCAGGCTAACTGCAGGCGACAGTGAGTTGCGGTAAGGGGAACACATCGGACAGGCCCACGAGCATATAGATCAATGTGCCCTAAGCGTCTGTACACGGTCTGCCTTGAAACTGTCGTACAGGTAGCTGAAGAGAGCTGACGAGACAAGTCTGATGCTGTACCATGTCTTTTTCTTTTGGCAGTAACTGCCAAATACCGGTCCTCATTCGGCGTTGTAACTCGGTTGAGACCTGTGCTGTAACGTCTACGCACATTACCATCATCTTGGAATCGTTGCCAAAGCCTGGAGATGACACTCTGGGCGATTCCAAGTTCCTCGGATACTTCCAGCTGGGTACGTTCACATTCACGATGGCTGATAATTTTACCTCGTAAAAAATCCTCCAAATGCGTCCTTTGTGTCATAACTATGAGGTTATTGTACTGAAAGCCTTATAAAGCGCTTGAAAACAATTTTACTTTCTTGCCAGTATTTTTATATATCCTCCCCCTTACATTCTCGTCATCGTGACGTACTATTAATGTCATTTAATGACTTCCTGCAATTTGCATATGATCCTTGAAGATGCGTGTACTCATTTTAAGGTTGATATATTTATTTTAGAGTTCAATTTCCACGTGACTCTAAATTATCCTTAATTTATGGACATGAGTGTACATAGCCAAACAAAAAATCAGAGTCACAAATCGAACAAGAAACTTTGCGGCTTAGGTGAAATTAACGTAATTAGTGTCGATTTGGGAAAATGATGTCATTTAACTTTAACTCTCCATGAAAAGAAAAATACTACTTATGCAAGTTGTTTTAAAAGATGATCAGTTTAGTAAAGATTATAGATAATAATTACTGCCATTTTTTTTCTACAAACAAAAACTTTTTTTACAAAATGACTTCATTTAAAAAAATCAATCTTAAGCGTGTAACTCAAACTGAGCAGTAAATTTAAAAACAAAACGGAAAATACGATTGAAATACTTTAATCAATTAAATGTTTGAAGTGCTTGCCTCCTAACGTCTTTTTAACCAATTTAAAATGGAACCGAACGACAGAAACAATAGGAATTGCGAACAATAGGAATGCTGAAGAAATGGAAGAAATATAGTTAGTTACAACGAATCATCAAGTGATCACTTCTCAAAAGATGTTGAGCTTGCATTCGTGAAGAAGGCAAACACTATGAACATTTAATTCATAAAGTTTTATATTGGATCAAATAAAGGGTTTTTCTTTCTGTGAAAAAATATTTTTTTGAGATTAATCTAACACTCCTCGTCTTGTTTTTTATGACAATGCCCTGCCACAAGATGACCTTAAAAAATCTAAACTCATCAAGATCCATTTTCTTCTTCACACAGCTCTGTGCTACTCCTGCTTATGGACCAGAAGGTAATTTTTAAAATTAAGAAGCTCACACTGAAATATTCTTCGGGCGTTGCTTTGATGACTGAAAAAGGGCAAAGCTTACTCTCACAAAGTTTTGGAAGTATCGCTTCGACATCGTCGCTTACATGGAAATGATTCAAAATGTATGAAAAGGGGTACCATGAAAGATCTGTCGGAATAAGCTTTGATCTGAAAGCTCGAGTTACACATTTTTAAGGCTTGTGTTCAGACATTATGGTGGAAATTTTAGTAACGTTTTCAAAAATGTCCCTGAAGGAAAAGCTACATCGAAGATATGGAATATCGAATGTTCAAATAGCCAGATGTTGCCCATTAGATTAAAGTAAGCGAACTCTGTTGCACTGGGCATGTTATCCGTATGAGTGGTCATAACACTCTTTTTGGTTAGACTAGTGGCCTTCAAACTTTGGTAACTCATGGAACCCTTAGAAATATAAGGGTGTTTTCAGGGAGTCCCGTCCCATTTGGATCTGTGATCACTGGATGCAGAAGAAAAAGACGGCTGACGGGGACGATCGCATCCATTTCGTTGCACCACTGCCCGTGATGACAGGTGAATTGTGCACATGGCAGTGATGGATCATGCAGACATATCACGAACCATAGGCAACAGATTCAGTCTATTACGTATCATTCGTGTCCGCTTGAACCATTGGACGCTGTTTGCAGCAGAGTAGAATGTCCCCAAGGCGTCCATCCCTTCACTGCAAACCACAGTCTTTTGCACCGCCAATGTTACAATGAACGGTGGACATGGATAAAGGAATGGAACGACATTGTATTTAGTGACGAATCCCGCTTCTGCCTGCAACATCATGATGTGGGATTCGAATTTGAAGACAGGCCCTTGTAGTACGCATTGCCGGTACACTGAACAGCCTGCGCTGCATCTCTGAGGTGATGGAGCCCGTAGACTTCCAATACATTCAGCTCTTGCTTTCAGCCATATTCCAATAGAATAATGCATGATCACATTTGTGATACGTAATATTCAAGAGCTTCCTTGCCTGCTTGTTCTTCCAATCTATCACCAATTTAAAAAGTGTGGTCCATGCTTGCCTAACGACTGGTCCGGAATATACCACCCGCTGCTACACCAGATCAAATTTTGGCAATATGTGGAAGACGCTTGGATTGCTATACACCAAGGATATATCCAAAGTTTTTTTGATTCTATGCCGAGGCTTGTGGCAGTGTTTATAGCCAACAATAGCGGCTATACTAATACACTAATTACTGATTTTGTCATCATCCACACGTCACAAGAGGCTGTAATTTTAATCGTTTGATCTTTGTACAACATGTTATCTGTCAAATAAATTTTGCTGTGGTATCTGGTCCTTCTTGGTGTTGCAGTTTGTGTGAAAAGCAGTGTATAAAAGAGAAAATCGACTCAGTCACTCATCATGATATCTCAGGAACTATTAAACCTACAGATTTGAAATTTGGTAGGTATGTTCATTTCATGGAATAGAGATCCGTTAAGAACGGATTTTACGAAAATCGGTCCTCATGGGCCTTACGGGAGCTTAAATGGCGTTATAGATAAGTGTTCCCGTTTTTGAGCTATTAGAACTACAGACCTAAAATTTGTGCTAGAGTACATTTTAGTTTGTGATCATGCTAGAGCCCCGGTGCATAGCATCCGCTCACCGCCCAGATACCCGGCCCTGTCGTCCATAGTTCCCTCGACATCATAAAAACTTAAAAAGTAGTAATACTAAAAGGAAAACATTATCAAACTAGAAACACACGCTTTTTTCTCAAAAATCAAGCATATGAAAGCAAATAGTGAAAAAAAGATCCTATGAAACCAAAACAATAAAAAAAATTAAAGAACAAGAAGCACATTCTTGAAATTTAAACTTTACAAAATCAAATTTAAGATGACCAATGGTAAAAAAATGCCGGCGAAATTCAGACCATATGGAAGTATTTAATTATCAACGTAATCAATTATTTCAATACTTCCCTCTATTTCATTGTTCGATTCGTTCATCAATTTAGAGAAATCTCAATTTCGCTTAAATATTTTGCTATTTCAATCATACTAACTGAAATAAAACTGATTCTAAGCGTACAAAATACTTCGATCTCTTTTCCCTCACATTCTCAAAATATAAACATAAATCCAGATAACAACAAATCACACACCTTCAAATGCCGAATTCTTTCGAAAGAACTAAACACTTGCAATTTTTATAGTCATTAATATGTCGGATAAAATTTTTAAAAAATTTGGAACCGAAAACATAAATAAAGACCAAAGTTCTGGGAAACAACTGCCATCACATATAATATATGAGGCAACATTAGTTGCTACACGATCCAAATCGTAGATAATCATCGGATTGCAACATCAGTACAAGATTTTTTGTTGTATGTTGAAGTTAGAAATGAAGTCTATCAGCTTGGAGCCCCGGCTGGTGCTCGGTGCCCCAGGCGGCTACTTAATCCGCCTCTCCGACGCACTCGCTCCTGATCGACGCTTGAAATAGTATTCGTCTCTTGTTATGGCTTGGTGTACAGAATGATGCGCAAATTCATTGAAATAAAGTACCATCTGATAAACGGCTGCACTTTTCGTTACTCCAAGTCATGATATATATCAAAAATTGCAATATCGATAGATAGAAGTAAAGTAAAAGTGAGAATTGCAACTCACAGAGCTTTTAAAATCAGAAAAACTTTGATCTATATTTCCGATTCTAACAATTTAATTTAAAGAACACATTTAGTAAATTTTAGTTTCTGGGATTTAATCATAGATACCGACAGCTTTCAAAGTGAGACTTCTTCTAGTAAAAAAAAGATTTTTGCTTTGAAGCTTAAAATTCAGTTTATTAAGATGACAACTAATAACAAATGAGAAAACCAGATCCTTTATCTATTGTCCATCTTTTAATTTAGCTTTTTAATAGCTTTATATATATATATATATATATAATTTACGTTCTCACACAGCAAAAGTTTTGATTTCATTTGTACTAAAATGTTTTTGCATTTTGAGTACATTTGGAAATCCCGCTAAGAAAACGTTACATTACTCATGTATCGAACGAATTAATTAAAACAATTCCTTAAATCTTCACTCGGATAGTACGATATTTTTTAAACATATTACATAAAACATGTTTAAATTAGTGTCACTACCAAATGCAACCTTAGAATCAAAGTTTCGTTCGCTTTTCTTCCCTACTGAAAAAGCTGATGTGTATTGCGTTATGCAAAGGTGAACTCGCAAGAGCAGGGGTGGGCAGACTTTTCCAGGGTGCGGGCTACTTCTAATCAGATCATGAAGTTGCGGTCCACCCAGTGTCAGGGGTGCACACAAGGGCGGGGGAGGGGTCCACGGGTCTGGACTCTAACTCATGACCCTTCATTCTTTTCCGATTCATTATAGTCCCATGTAAAAAGAATGTAAAATGCAATTAAGTATATGATATTAGTAGTTTTTTTTTATTTATTAATGTTAGTTATTCATTCAGTAACTTATTTTTGCTGTTTTTTGTTCCCGACAATCGAGAAAATCAAAAAAATATATGTTTGGCTGCGTATTGGAGAATGATACGAGAATGGTAGACCTTCAACCTTCGACCCCTTCCTTTAAAAATTCTTGTGTACGCTACTGCCCAATGTCGTAGGTGTGAGAAAAGGTTATTATTATAACTTAATACATGTTGTTGTTGCCGTGTCCTTCCCGCAGGGAAGGAATGAAAGTTGCCATTGCCTGTGAGACAGGTTGGACTTCTTAACGATAGATGGCGACACCACCTATCTCCATCTCCACAATTTTGGCATGGAACTAAAGGGGAGGGAAATATTCTCCAGCCCCCTGCACTCGTGGTTTCTGCAACTTAATACATAAGTACGGAATATGTACTTAACTACAGAACTAAAAAAAAAAACACTTTTAAAACCATGCTTAAAGCAAAACACAAGCTTAATAATAATAGCCTCAAATATAAAAAAATCAAATGATACATTTATTATGAAAAAAATTCAAAATACACTAAAAAATAAAATTTTTTTATCCAAAGTTAATTTTTGTTGTTATAGTCAGTAGAAGCTTAGTCTGCGTACTGTCAGCCCCAATCTTGAATTTTCCGTATATAATTACTAACTGGTAAAATTTTTAGTCAGTCACCCCAAAATGTCTTGGTGGTCCACCCGTCGATCGCGATCGACGTAATGCCCACCCCGGAGCAAGAGTATTCAAAAGCCCTCCTATTTTCAGTTACTATGCAGGAACTTTGAATACTTATTTTTCACATTTAACAGATACCCAAACGAACGAAATAAGATGGACAACGAGCGACAGCGAATGACCGCTTATACTCAATAGAAATGGAATTTAAACTGAAAGAGCTACGATGTGAAAAAACCCCAAGAAGGGATGGACGAGCGGCCGTGGGAGAACCAATCAGGTAGGCCGGAGGCGTGCCTAAGACCAACTGAGGTAGAAGGACTCATTCGAGACAAAGCAGCGGAAGAGCGAAGTTGTCGGGCAAGAGCTAAAAAAGCTGGAAAAAAAGAAACAAGTATACAAAACAGAAAATTAGTGCAATTCTATTGAATCAGAGTGCATAAAAAAGCGAAAGTGCTAAAGGGGAGGGCAAGTGAGTTGGCTACGGTGGGTGAAGAACATTTTGCTACCTTGTAGTTTTATATGCGTAGTAATGTTTACTATTGGGATCTGTGAAGAGCGTTTGCGCTCTGATTAAAGGGTTTTCATGATTTTGGATAGTATGGAAGACCTTTCTGGAAAGTTTGGTAGTTAATCCCCAATAGATTCAATTTTTAGATAGCATCAGATACCCATGAATGATATTAGTTTATTTATAGAATAAAACATGTTTGAAATACTGGTTATAATATCCATAACAACCACAAAAGTCCCCCCCCCTATTCGTGGGCGCAGGTAGCCAGGTGTCATTTATATCAATTGGCTGTGTTTCCAAATTACGAGGTCAATTGCCAATATCTCAAATTACTTTACAAAACGAAGCTAACGAAACACTCTCACAAAGAACTGGAACTCCCCTGCATTACCAAAGTTGCTCCATATTCAAAGTGTATGTAACAACAGTTGTTGCTTTACATGCATGGTTATATTTTTTGGATCGATTTCCGAGCATCTAAATAATGTGTAACAAACAACTATATCGTTGAAG
This sequence comes from Trichonephila clavata, assembly GCA_019973975.1. Lineage (NCBI taxonomy): Eukaryota > Metazoa > Arthropoda > Arachnida > Araneae > Nephilidae > Trichonephila > Trichonephila clavata. The sequence continues at coordinate 883 of BMAO01003167.1, read as the reverse complement.
TCCTGTTTTTTGGGTTATCCTCTCACATCGTTTTCTGTTAAAATATATATGCGTTATTCCCATTTTAATTAGATTACTACAATCAATATGCTAAAAAAAGCCGTGCCTAACAGCACTCATAAAGATTTACTGGAGAACTATTAACTTTCTCTAAATAATGATTCGTTCCTTTTGCGAGAACGTTATTTACGCTACTATATTGTCTACCTCATAGGCATATGTTCCTTGATAATTTTATTAAGTAAAGTGTACTTAAAATAGTGGTGTTCTTATCACAACAAAATTTAAATTTTCTCATTTTTTTTTAACCGTATCATCTTAAGATTTTACTTTAGGTCTACATTGAAATTGATCATGTAATGTGCGAGTGACTTCATAAAATTTTTACGATTTCGTTCTTTTGCAGGAACTTAAGGACTGATTTTAAAGCACCTGCCACAGAAAAATCCTAACGTTAAAAATAACCGAAATCACTAGGTGGCGCTGCCATCGTGAGGGACAGGAAATTTACTCAGAAAAAAAGGGAAAAATTTGGACTATTAAGTCAAGGGTCGGCAACCAATGGCATGCCAGATAATTCTCAGCGGTACATTACACCCTCTACAAATTAGTCAATTTTTGAGGAAAGTTGATAATTTGGAACTGGAGCTTTTTACAAAATAACATCTTCAGAATTATGGAAAAAAAAATTTACGGAATTTCTGAAAAATCTGGAAGATAACTCTAACGATAAATCGACAGTTATTTTAAACTGTTGGTTATCATTTCTGGAGAAATTTAATAGTTAGAAGGAAAATTGCACATTTCTGCTTTTCGAAAATATATTCGTTTGAAATATAAAATCACAAATTACACCCTGATATTGCAATATAAAAAAAGAGAA
>BMAO01003166.1:0-33672 GCA_019973975.1 Trichonephila clavata | reverse complement strand
AAAATTAATTTTATGATATTAATTCTTAGACAGTCTTGTATGGATGTCCCATATACTAAACTATTAACACAAAAATCTAACATTTTTTTTCCTACCAAAATCATGGGATATTTTATTTATACAATAAAAAGAAATTTATCTGGAAAAAAATTAAATTTTTTATTGGTTTCTAATTTTTTGTTTGGGGAACAAGATTAGATTGAATATTTTTATTACATAGTTTTTTAAAAAATGATTGAAATTGTTGTTTTTTAAAAAAAGATTGAAAAGTTTGATCTTAAAAGAATATTTTATTTTATTTGAGTAAGAGAAAATTTTTATTCTTATTTCTATAGCTATTGAATTGATAATAATTGAATGTAAATGTATATTCCACTTCAAAAGAAAGCTATGTTATGTATATTTTATGTGTGTATTTTCAATTTCATTTCTTAATTCTGAAATAAAATTAAAATATATTTAAACTGTATATAAAAATAATGCAGTATTAATCTTTTTGATTCTAATGTTGTTTCATCTCAGTGTAGAAGATTAAATTCAAAATATTTTCCTTGTGTAAGTCTCCTGTTGTGATAGAAAAATTCTTGATATTTTTGTCCTCCCATTAGATGTTCGTCTACGTGTCCGTGCAGAATATTGTAATTACCAGTCTGTCCTGCAAGGTAATGTTTCTTCAATAAAACCTGATCCTGTAGAAAGACAGCTTGAATGCTTTGCGCAAGCTAGTGCCATCTTAAGAGCTCGGGACTTGGGCTACATTGTCTGTGACATTAAATTTTCAGAAATAACATACCTTGATGCTTTCTGGAGAGATTATTTGAATGGATCTTTATTAGAAGCACTAAAAGGTATAGTTTTTGTGATTTTCTATTGAAAGTCTTTTCATGCTTATGTGCCATATTTAAATTATTGCATTCACTCTCTTTAGGAGGGCTTTGCAATATACTTATCTTTGCCCTGCCATGTCACATATTATGTCTTTCAAAATCATATATTTTGTTCTTTTTACCTTTATATAACAAATTCTACCCTACGAACACATTTTTTAACAATTTACATCAAGACATTAGAGCCGAGATTGGTTTGAATAAATGTCAGTATAAAGTTGCACAGTAGCCATTAGCTGTTGTATTTTTGAACCTCAGTCAAGTAGTAATTAATTTCAATTATTCATGATATGATGAATTTGGAAAAGAGATCTGCTGTGTAGGCTAACTTTGGCTGTTTACATATGCTTAAATACTTATGAGATTTAAAATGTTCATGTAACTATATTCTTTTTAAAAAATTATTTGAGTATTTTGTGAGGTAATTTAATTTGATTAGATTAATATTTGTGAAAATCATTTTACATAAAAAATTATTCATATTTTTTAAAGTGAATGTAAATTTTAAAAAGCTGCAATTATTTTTTTTTACTCAAATTAAGCAGTGCCCATTTTTAAGGGGAAGGTCTTGTAATGAATCCCTTCTATAATACTTTTACCATCCTTTTTGATTATTTTACTTTACATAAAATGAGATAGATTTAAACGTAAAATTGATGAAATGATAGCATAAAATCCTAGTTAAGTCATTTTAATAAAATTCTAGTTATTTTATGTAATTAGATATCATATTTAACTTGCAGTAACTGCATATTTCTTCCTTTATAAGTAAATTACAAACTAATGACTTGAAAATGATCTTAATTTTTTCTATAAAAAAAAAAAAACAGCATTATTGGAATGTATTTTATACCTATAGTTTTATAAACATGCTGTAAAAATCTTACTTGTCATCCTTTGTTGCATTACTGCATGCTTGTCTAAAGTGCAGTCCAAAAGCCTTTAAAATGCATCCAAAACGCAAATAATGAAAGTATTTAAATTTACACCTTTTTATTAATAAGTTTTTACAATATTTGTCATGTATAATCAATTCGTTGACATTTATTTTGAAATAAAAATTTAAATAAAACATTATTGCATTCTTCTTTGGGCAATTTATGTGGAAAAATGGAAAGTGTATTAAGTGTTGTTATAAAAAACCATAAACTTTATAAGATCAAAGGGAAAAAATATATAATCATAGACAATTTCAAGAGTTTTTTAAGGTAATAGACACTGAATTTGCTGATGTTATTTATTTTACAGAGGGGAAATTGCTCAAGATTTTAAGATTTGAGAACTGAGATAAAAATATTTATGGAAATAAAAGGGAAACCTGTGACTGAATGTGAAGACAAAGATTGGGTTTTAGATTAAGCTTTTTTAGTAGACTTAACAGAACATTTGAATGATTTAAATTAAAACCTCAGGAAAAAATAAATTTATTAATAATGATTTTTTTTTTTTTTTAATGGAGCTGCATATTGGTATTTTAAATCTTTGCAGACCTAATAACATTCCCCAGGAGCTGGTATCGCTTAATAATGTGCTGCAAATCAATAACAGCATTTGAAAGGAAGTTGAAATTTTGGCACAATCAAATAAAAGTAAAAAATTCGACTCATTTCAAAGCTTTGGCTGCACATAAACGTATGAGTTGCACAAAATATGCTGCATTAATTTTTTATTTAATTTAAGAGTTTGAAAATAGATTTCAAGATTTTCAAAAAAATAAATAATATTACAACATATTTTCTACTCAATTTCATCTAGAAATAAATTACCTTCAAATCTTCTAATAGAATTCATTGAACTGCAGAATGACATTCACCTGAAAGAAAAGTTTGGGAATGTTTCTTTATATATACTAGAGTTTTATATAGGTTACCTACCCTGGGATAAATATCCTAATTTTTACAATCATGCTTTATTAATGTCTTCAGCTTTTGGTAGTATCTATATTTGTGAACAATTATTTTCAAAAATGAAGCATACAAAAAAAAAGATAAAGATCACTGGTAAACATCTTGAAGATGCATTAAGAATTTCAACCTTGTCTATTGAGCCCGACATCAATTTGAATTTTGTCCATCTTAATGAAATCCAAAGTAAATGAAACAAAACTTTTACAAATTTAAAATAAATATGTGCCTATACATATCTAATCCAAAATTTTAAAAATAATTATAATAAAAAGTTAAAATTTTTTTTAAATAAAACTACATTGAGTTAATTTTTATTTTAATTTGTTTAAAAAATATTATATGTGTGACTCAGCAATTTTTTCCCCTTGCAATGTGGCCCTCAAACTATCATAATTTTAGACACCCATGCATTACTGTGTATTGTAATGTATATTAGGAGAGACTTAAACATATTGTGATTAATATGATTGTTGGGTTGAACAATATCCTTTTTAATATTTGAACTGGTTAAAGATATACAGCTTTAGGAATTATTATAGTATAGTTTCTGAATATTGTAGTGTTAACTTTTTTTTAAAGATATTCCAATTAATCTTAAACCTTAACACATACATATATATAATATTGAAAATGCTTCATTTGAGAATAAATAAGGGGACCAGTTTTTTTTACAATGAAAAGGACATGTGTGTGCACTTGAAAATTTTTAGAAAGAGTTGCAGCGTAAATATATAAAACATTATATTAATTCAAATAAAAATACGCTAATTACACTTGCATTCATTTTAATTATTTACTTACAACAAGTATTTTCCCATTGAATGATTTTTTTGTTAATACATTATTTTCTAATACATCGGAAATTTTGAAGCAAAAGAAAGTCCATTTTTGAAATGGTTAAATATTTCCATCCATCTTTTATCAATTTCAGCATGCTGATTTTCCAATTTATTAGAATTTTAATATACATTCAGTCTTCAGATTTCTTCAAACAGACAATTGCATTGATTTTAATTTTCGTAATTTTTTCGGTAAAAACGTGACACAATTGTCTATATCTGCCCAATTAACTTGCGGTGAAGTCAAAAAATACCATTGAAAACTGTTATTTCCTGTGCTAGTTGTTTCAGACCATTTTTCGACATATTGGAAACATGTTTGGTTGTTACTCTTGAAAATATGACTGTTAAAATGTGTGTTGCTTGTTTTGTGTAAAAAAAGCTATGGGAAATTAAGCAATAAAAATTTGTTCATTAACACAAATGTGACAATATATGTTATTTATAGGAACTGAATTTTGTCATAATCGTAAATGCTGAATTTTGTGAAAAACCTTTAAAACATCTGCAGTTTTATTAGCAAGCATGTTAACTAATATATTTACTGTTACATTTTTACTGTATATTGATCCTAATGATTCCATTTATATTCATGATTTAAAATTATTTTTCTAAATTCCTGATTATTCATTTTTTTTTTAAGTCTAGAATTGTCATTACATTGATGTGATACTTTGATAATGTAATTGTTCAAATTATAATAAATCCAAGGTATGCTTATAAGTTATAATCCTTTTAGTGTTTGCTTCCTCTGTGGTGCATTTTATTATAATGAATAACTTGTCTCAAACTTATTCATTCATTAATTCTTTAATATTTTTCTTTTTCCAAATTAATTTACCAAATGGGTGAAATGCAAATATTTAATTGCAGTAAAAACCATCTAACACTAAACTTAGGGGGCTGAAATATTTTTTCATATTAAAGGATATTGCAAAAAAAAATTATTCAACAAAATTAAGTTTATTAGAGAACATCTTTTTCACACACACACACGTATATATATAATTCTCAAGTTTTTTTTAAAAAACAGCACATAAAGTGGAAGCATTCTGAGACCTTGCTTGTTTGAACCAGACAAGTAAAGCTGTCTCTAAATCCTCAGATGTTCTAATCTATTTTTGTTCTGGCTCTAACTTAGTCTGTTTAAGCATTTCCATAATTATTGTTGACAATAAAGAGTTAGCAATACCAATATCGTAGCAGATTTCCAAGTTCATCTTCTGCTTTTCATCAACAGCCTTAAGAAGCTCCATCTTCATTTTGAGTGAAATAGCAGTTTGCATTCCCCTTAAGCTATTTGCCATTGTGCTCATTAAAAATTCTTCTAAAATTAAAAAAATATGAACGAAACTTGCTGATTTTTACTCGCAATGCAATGCATACAATTACTCACAATTCAATCTCCAAATTCCAAAGCCAACTGATGAGAGATTATGTTTTTGTGTAGCATTTGTAGAGATGGATGGTTAAAGTAGCTTAGTTAACCAAAATTGGCTCATTATTCGAAAGGTATTTCAAAGCTGTTAGCCTCCTTTCTAGGAATTCTCTTTCTTTTCACATCCCTGCTTAAATCTCTGGTGTTTTTCCTATTTTGTTTTTCTCTGAAAAAAATTCTTTTCATGTTAAACTGTTATAGTTTCATGTCAAGGGGGGGGGATGCATGGAAACACGCATTTCATGTCAACATATTTTTCGCATTAAACGTAATTCGCTGTATGTGAAAAATCGTGAAGAAAAATAGTTCCTATGCTTTCTTTTAAATGCCTAGTACCTTTACTAATTATTTATTGAACATTTTTGGCAGCTTATTTTTATCCAACTACAGTCCACTGAGCTCAGCCCATATGACTGTTAATTTTAAACTACATTAATGATAAGGATGACACCTTATCTAACACATATCGAACATAATGATTTCAATATGCTTAAGCTCTGTTATTTATAGTTTTAAAGGATATTGCTTGCTTATATGTTTAGTTATGTCATTAAATAGTGTGCAATTTCAACCTTATTGCTTAGATAGGATTTTTATTATTATTGTAATGTACTGGTTATAATTTAGAAATTTGTTTATGTACATAAATTAATGTCATGCAAAAAGTTTTTGTGATCATAAATTCTGTTGAAAATTAAAAAGTAGTGTATACCTTTACTTTAAGCTTCTAATAATTTAGAATGTTTTATAAGTTGCTTAAGATAAATAGCAGTATAAAAATATTTATTACTGGAAAAATAAAAGTAAAGCCTTGGTAAAAAAAAGTTCTCGATAGTGTTATTTAAGTATTTGGTTAGAATGGATTTTTAATTTCTTTTAGACATTAATTATTGTATGCAATTCTTTCACCTTAAACTGATTATTTAAATATTCCAAACTAGCTGAAATTTATAAATTATTTCAGTTCTGTATAAATGCAGAGTACAATATGCTTCAACACATTGTAACAAAATTGGAATCTCATTTTCAATGCAATTGCATTTTTCTTCTATGTATTTGTTTAAGTTGATTACTAATGCTAAAATATTTTTAAAATATGTGATTTTAAATGGTTTTCTAGTATTTTTTTTCATCTTATGTGTAAATTTCAATTTACATTTGATACATCTCAATACTTATTAGTATTAACTTATAAGTTCTTTATATAATAAGGTTACTAAAACATTATAAGCTTAATGATATAATTTATACCTGGTGCAGTTTTTCATATTTACTTTTTTTTTTACTGATATCATACTTTATTTCAGGTGTGTTCATTACCGAATCTTTAAAACAGGCTGTTGGCAATGAGGCTATAAAATTGCTTGTAAATGTGGAAGAAAGTGATTATGAAAAGGGACGTGCTCTTCTTCTGAAAAATTTACATGAGTCTGAATAATTTTCTGATGTGCAGATATGGAAGTACAATAATGCATGAACTTTTTAAGTACAATTATAAATATTTATTTTTAAAGCTAATAACTTATGTTAAAGTTTTTAAATTTCAGCTAAAAATGATTCTTAGTTCCATTTCTTAAAATGTTACTTTAATTCTACAGTTGTTTTATTATTATTCTGCCTTCTTTTCTTCATCATTTAAACTACTGTTTAAATTTTTCCATCATATCCTTATTTTTTTAATTTTGAGTGTGTCATTGTACTGTAAAGAATCTGTATGTTGGTTGTAAAATTGTTTTGGATTTTACTTATTAGAAGGTGACAGTTCATGTTTAACTGTTGCTTTTGTACAGTTTCATGTTTTGCATAGTATAGTGTATTTGTTAAAAAACATATTTTTTAAAAAATTCAGCCATTGTTTTTGTCTCTTCAAGAGAGTATTCTTTATGATATGTGTTATTGATGTAAAAGTTATGTCAAGAGATGTTTTTTTCTCTGGAAAAATGAACTTTTCCCCCTCTCTCTTATCTGCTGAGTATCGGAGCTGAACTAAAGCAGATCTTTTTAATCAACTGTCTTTTTAGAAATATCTATTCATTAACATAGTCTACCTCATAAAACAATTACTTTCATTTCTTTATTCTATTAATAATTCAATTCAAAACCTCAGTTTTTATTTTTTAAATATTTTGTATTGATGTCATGAATTTTTCTTTACAAGATGCAAAATACCTCTCACATGATTAGCCAATAAAATAGCTTCCATCTACCTCAGCCTAATTTCTGGTTTGCCATTTCATGCTTTATGAAAGATTGTGCATACCTCAAGAGAATGGAAGTGCTGTCAATATTTCTTTTTCATTAAAAAAAAATCCTAGCTAAAGATGCTAAAAGATTAAATTCTCTGTGATATTTAGACTGTGAAAATTTTAAAAGGTTTATAAGAATAGAAGTGTTTTCCTTTTAAAAAATTTTGGCTACTCCATCTAAAAAAAAGGCAACTTAAGACTCAATGTATGAAGGTTTTTTAACCACTTATGTTGTAAAACTTTTAAGCAGTTATTCTTTAAAAGATATAATCATGTATTGTTTACAATATATATCCCAAGAATATATATATATATTGATATGTTCACATTAACTTTTAGAGAATTTGTAACTTTTTTTTCTAATTGCTTTTTAAATTTGGATTTTTTTTCAAATATTCATGAACATTGTACATCTTGAGAAGTTTCATCCATTGAATTCGTATTCATTGTAAAACCTATTATCTAATCACAAATTCTTTTTTTTTTCTGGAGAAAAATTGTTCTAAATGTGTATATTTTAACTTTTAGTTTGTAATATAATAACTGATTGCTTCGTTGTATTATATTTGTATATAAATAGTATGTACTTTTTGTAAAAGCAATGAACAATTTATAAGATTTTCTTCATAAACCTCAATAATGTGTTCAAAAATTTTCACATGAAATTGGTGGTTTAATTTGTTAAAGTTTAAATATCATTGTATATATGTTTTTTTTTATCTTATTTGTATACAAAACTTTTATCCTTTCTTTTGGGAAATTATGTGACTAAAGCATTTATATTCATTTTTACTTTCAATTGAAATTTCTGAAGTAATTGTTAAAATCCTTGAATTTGAATAGATTGTAATTGTTAATAACATGTCGTAAGCTGAACTTTGATATTACTTCCTACCTCATAACTAACGAAAACTCTTGCTTATTCTTATCTGAAATTAGTTTTTAATAGCCTTCCCAATGAGGTCAGAAAATTAAATTTATATTTTGGATGCTATTTTTGTGTTTTTAAATTTCTTTAACTTTTTTTTCCTCTCATTTTTTTTATAGTTCATTTGAAAAATTTAATTCATTTGAATTGTATTTTGATTTAACACTTGTATAATACTTAAATTACAGTATATTAAGCAAAATTATATCTCATATGTTTATATAATTATCACATATAAGTGAAAGTTGTGTATGTGCAATATGATTATATCAGTTTAATTGTACTATTATGAGAATTCTAAAGATTTTGAAGGTTAAGGATTTTATAAGTCCACATTAGGTGTTATCTAAAATGTATCTGTTGTACTCTACACCAATATACCTCAGAATTGTTTCCCTCAAAATAATATATATATAAGCCTTAAAAGTAATATGGCAGTCATGTTATATTCGGCAGGAATAAAATATGCAGGAATTTTATTCATGTGAATAGCTTGTCTTGTGCTACCTCATGCACATAAAACAATCAGATCAGCGATGATAACACTTCCATTTTTTTCCTCTCATTACTCAATTATGAGATGTTTCAAATTATTTTATAAAATGGGTATTTTTGTGGTGATGTTGTTATCAATATTATTGCAGGATTTCTTTACATATGAAAATGCAAATTGAAAACAAGACATTTGCATGCATGACATTTCACCATTTAATCAATTATTAAAATAAAGCCTTCATGAAAAAGTATTAAAATAGAATAGAAAGCCTGCAAGAATATTGGATGTGATTTAATATTTATTATGTAATGAGTCCAAAATTATTTGAATAAATTAGACAAGCAGCTTTTATTACAGTTTAAAATTATTTAACCTTAAGTAATAGTATGTAATAAATAGTGGAAAATGGTAGTGTTTGAGAGTTGGTATAGGATTTTTATTTTATCCCTGTCATTGAGTTATCAAAAATCTTATGCTTTTGAATTGTGAAAAGAACATTAGAAAAAATATTTTTGAAGAAATTACTTTTTTTTTAACAATTGAGTTCATTTTAAAATATGTATTTATTTTTCTTGTTCATCAAAAAATTCATTTTTATAGCATGCCAAAGCCTTTCATGTATTGTTTTAATTTATCTTGCATCTATCTAAAATTTTCAATAAACGTGAAAAGTGTGAAGTTTTCTATACATTTGTACTGTCTTATTTACTTGCTTATATTTTAAACACATAACCATTTTCTATCTTTATATAATTTAACTTAAATATACAAAATTATTTGCATAGGCACTAAAACTATTTGTGTGTAAATATATTTTAAGATAATATTGTATGAAATGTCAATATTGTTTAAATTTATTTTTATTCATATGCGTATTATATAGTGAGTTTTAATATTTCATAATATATTTAGATAACGGTTTATCAAGTTTCTTTTTTAATCAACAATTGAAAATTTCTAAATATTTACTGCCAGTGCATTGTCCACTGCATGCTACATATAATTGTATCATATGAGTTTTGAATGTTAGTTATTTCTAGTAAAATTTAAATTCTCTGAAACATCTTATACAATCAAATAATTTTAAACAATTAAATTGTATAAGTTTTTCAACATTAAAAAAAATATTTAATACATCTTCTAAGCTGTCATGTAGAGGCATATATGCATGAACTTTAATGCCTTGGATTCATAACGACAGAAAATTTATATATATATTTATGTGTTAAAATAAATTATATGTTCTTGCATTAAATTAAAACATGTATCTTAATTAATCAGAATTGCATGATCCCTCTCAGCATTGCAACATTCTTGGGAAAATTCCTTGATGTGAGCAAGAGTTTTGACAGTACAACTTTCATTCTATAATAATAGTAATGATAAATATTTGTGATTTAATTTAATAACATATATCTTGCAATATTTCGTATATTATTGTTGAGTTTGATAAAATATTCACTGGACTTTGAAATGTTATTCATAATTTTAAAATGTTTACTGAAACATTTTTTTAGTTCTTTTCGTTTTGTTTTGGTATAGATAAGTTGTGATATCTTGTGGGTCAATTCTGTTAGACATTTTATTTCATTACTAACTTTGCATTTACATTCACCTTTTCATTCAAAATAATTTTTTGAAGTTCGCACAGATCCAATGCAAACCTAATTTACTATAAAATTTTATATAAATCTCGTTGGCTATATAGTCTGTAAATTTTGCAGACTATATAGAAATTTCAAAGTACAGATAGAACTAAATAAGCAACTGACAGAATTATCAAATGGATTTTTGAATTTGTCGGATCACCTTAAGTTTGACATCTGAAGCTATTGTTTCTATCTTTGAAATAGAATTGTTATGATTCATTCTTGTCATAGAAGAGTTATTTTATGTACTATCTGTAATAAACATATTTCATTAAAAAAAACGTTTATAACTATTATTAAATTTTTGAAAAGTAGAACCTTTATAATATAATCCATAGGGTGGTAAATAATTTAATAACTCGTTGATAGTAAGATTGCGGTCAAGTTTTCTCTGAACTTTCTTAAATTTATAACATATATTATTCGTGAAATGAGTTATTCTTACATGTGACACAATTTTTTCACTATACACTCAAACAGTTAAGTATATTGGAGAATATCAATCCAGTGGCATATCTGAAAATATTAAAGCCCTCCGGCAAAGTCAGGTTTTGGGCCCCTCAACGCAGGGTTGTATATTATGCCACTGTACCTATCTTACTTTTAATTTTTCTCAATAGCTTTGTCCTAAGGCTTTGAGATAACAGAGAAGAATTTCCATTATATATTTCAACTAAGAAAATTTTATGTGGTAGAATTTCTTATCCAACCAGAATTTTAAAGTATGTGTATAACATTGAAAAATCTGCCGAAAGCAACACCTTGCACCAGAGTTTCGTTGATGTATCAATCAGCATGCATAATTCCTGCTGTCATCACATGTACCAGCGTGTGGTCATTCTCTATGATTCCCTTTCCTTTATACCAGAGATTCCCAAACTTTTTGTCTCATTGGCCCCCTTACAATATTTTTCGGTTTGGTGTAGACCCTCTTGCGTAATATTGAATTTTTGCAAATTTATCAACTTAAATGTGTTTATGACCACTGGTACTCAGAACTATTTACTTTAAAAGATTTAAATTTCTATCTGTAGGCAAGTATAGAGTTTAAAACTTAAAAAGCACATGTTAATTAGTTTAAAATTGAATTGATAAATGAAATGAATGATTAACTAACAAATGTTTTATTATTGAGATCAGTGGTACACATAGGAATTTTTGAAAGCGGGGGGGGTGTCTAAAATCATTCTCGTATCATACGCCACCCAACATATTCTTTTGATTTTGTCGATTGTCAGGAACAAAAAATAATTTATTGAATGAATAATTATCACTAATTAATGAAATTAATAATAAATAACCAATATTGAATTGAATTTTATGTACTATGTACATATGATTATAATCAGTCGGTAAAAAAATCAAGAACTATCGAGGGGTCTGGATCCAGGTACTTCCCCCCCACCCCTTTGTGAGTGCTACTGTTAAGGATGAATCAGGATAACAAATTTTCAACATTTGTCAGGTTTAACCCTAAATTTCTTCGGTTAGTAGTGTCCAGTCGATACCCCTGTGCTGAAATTTCTCACCAGGAAAAGCAACTAAAAACTTTCTCACAATACTCCTTAATTCGAGATAAATAACAGATATGTCTTTTTAAAGTCAAAATTGCTGACGTATGTTTCTAAACTACTTTTCTCTGTTACTGCCTATTCAGATTAGTTCCTCTTGTAATATGACTATGAATTCATTACCTTTTGTAGTAATTACCAAGTAAATGCATCCTCAAACTTAGTTTCAAAATCTGAATAAAGATAATTTAAATGTTGAATTTAGGTTAAAGCATCATTTTCCTGGCAGATTGTCTGTGGCCAATTGAGAAACTAGGAAAATTTGAGACGTCCAATATTATACTCCTTTAGCTTAATTCTGGCAAGAAACGTTGAAATGATGGTGCTTATTTTTATAAAATTATGCTGTCAGCTTGTAACTGCAAATTAACCTCATAAAATTTAGTAAATAAATCTGTTAAATAGATAAGATCTAGCTTCCATTTGATTAAATTTTCTTTTAAAATTAAAGTCTTGATCTGGTTTAATGAGAACTACTATCGTACACCCCCATTTACACCTCATCGACCCCCCCCCCCCAATTATTTTTTTGCATTCGTGGACCCCTTGCAGATCATCATAGACCACTTTGGGAATCACTGCTTTATACTATATGACCAATACACAGAGATCAAATCCTCCCATAGAGCAATAGATTTTTACCACTGAGATTACCCCTCAGCGCTTTCATCTATTTGTTTTTTAGAGGAGTTCCTGATTTCCAGAGTTTTTTTCATTTCCGGTATAGAACATAATAATCTTTCTGGAAAATACATCAAGATTTCGAAAAATTAAAAAACAAGTTATTTTTATTGGATATTTACAAAAGTTATATAAAATAAAAATGCAAAAAAATTCAAAAATTTATATTCATTTATACATTTAGCTAAAAATGTAAAATATGTTAATTATTCCTTTTTAAAGTATGATTTGAGAAAACATAAGTAATCTACGCTTTTTCCACTCAGCCTATTTCTTAGCTTTGTTGCGAATAACCGTGCTGCAGAAATGTTTTCTCAGCTTCAACTGATGTCTGAGGAATTGTTTTCAAAGCCTCACCCAGTTTTATGTTTGAGGATCGATTTTCCATTACCTTTCAATCAATCCTGAATCATTTTTCTAATGTTGCTACTAAGAGGTTAATATTTATTTAATTTGTTGCTGGAGTTACGATCACGCTCCTTAAAAATATTAATTCTTATATTTAAGAGATTTTATTCATATAAATGATTTCTTGTTTATGAAATTGCTTTATTTTTGTTACATAAAAATAACTAAATATTAATGAAAGAATCTCACACAAAGTTTGTTTTAAAAAAATGTAAGTTATAAGGTTTTTTAAATTTTCTACCCTTCGCAGTTTGGGGTTCGTTCCCTTCTTCGAACTGTTGATTAAGTTAAATCAGCGATACTCAACTTGCGGGCCTCATGTGGTCCACCGGACCTTTCTAATCATGGTCTGCTGCACTAACAAATTCTATTATTTAAGAACAATGCATAAAAAATTCAGCGAGAAATTCTATCAATCAAGCAGTCAAACATAAATTTTGCTATCAATGGTACAAATTGATGCAATTTAACTTTTTTTTCGTTTAGTGATATCAAATAACAGTGAAATAGTTACCATTTTATGGGTGAAACTTTTTTTTTATTAACCCTCATGTCTTCCAACCGAAAAATATTTAAGAAATATATGTTGTTTCAAGGCGATTGCGATCTTGTGTGTGTGACTATTTCATAGAGATAGACAAACATGGGGTCAACAACTTGATCAATTTGTCGTGAAAATGTTATATATAAAAAAAAACTAGCCGTTACCCACCCGCTTCGCTGGGTATTCCATGATGTTTTATAAATTTATACTGTTTATGTATGTATATAAATTATTGATATATAAGTCCTAGCATTAATAATTAGATTGTATTGAAAAATATACATATACCTGTAACTGTTGCTTCTTGATAAAAAAAAAAAGGCAGAACCCATCTAATTTGTATTTTCTAAAAATCTCTAAAATTGAAGTATAAGAATGATGTTTGCTTTTTTCGTAACCCTATAACCAAGTGGATTCCCGCAAAACCAATTTTCGGTAGATCTCTACTCCGTACCTGTAAATTGAACATGCAAGCCAAATTTCAAGTCTAAATTTAACAGAAAAAAACGAAAGTTTTATTATCAATATCCCCGTAATCCGTTGAGAGCCGTTTTCCAAACAACCGCTCTTAGCGGATTTCTATTCAACAAAAGAAAAATGCAAACCAAATTTCATTATTATAGTCCTTGTAGTTCGAAAAAAGGAATTTTTTTTTTGTCAATACGTCCAAGTCCCCCCCCCCCCGGAGTTGATTTCCGTAAATTACATTCTTAGTGGATCCCTATTCAACAAAAGAAACATGCTTAACAAATTTCAAGTATATGGATCTAACGATTAAAAACAGGAATTTTTTCCTATAACTCCTCTTGACCCCTTCGCAACCCTTTTTGGGGATCAATTTTCGTTTTACTCTTTGTTAGAGGAACTCTATTCCATGAAAGGAACATGCCTACCAATTTTTAAGCAGGAAGATCTAATAGTTTAAAAATGAAAATATTTATCGATTACGCCCCTTAATCTTCCGAAATTAAACTTGGTAATTGATATTCGCAAAACCCATTTTGTAGCGGTTCTCTACTTTACGAAAGGAATCTGCTTATCAAATTTCAAGACTATACGTCTAATAATTTAAAAATGGGGATAATTATCAGTAACGCCACTTGGGGGTCTGTTTTCACAAAACCCATTTTGTAGGGAAGCTGCTCTCTATGAAATTAATTTTCTTAGCAAATTTGAAGACTGTACATCCAATAAATTAAAAATGCTAAAAAATTATCAAAAACGCCCCTTGAGCCTCCGTAACACCACCTAGGGGTCGATTTTCACAAAACACATTATGTAGGGGATCTTTAATCCATGAAAGGATTCTGATTATCATATTTCAAGACTGTACATTCAGCAGTTCAAAAATGGAAATAATTATCAATAACGCCCCCTAAGCCTTGCAACACCACTTGGGAGTCGATTTTCACGAAACCCATTTTGTAGTGTATCTGTATCCTATGAGAGGAATCTGCTTACCAAATTTCAAGACTGTGCGCGTCTAATAGTTTTAAAATAGAAATATTTATTTATATCTGTCCTTAACCCCATTCCCGCAACCCCCTTTGGGGGGCAATTTTCCCAAAACCCATTTTGTAGCGGATGTTTACTCCATGAAAGAAACATTCCTACCAATTTTCCAGCAGGTAGGTCAAGTAGTTTAAAAACGAAAATATTTATCTCTTACGCCCCTTAATCCCCCTCAACGCCACTTAGAGGTCTGTCTTCACAAAACCCATCTTATAGCTGATCTCTACTCTATGAAAGAAATCATCTATTTATCAAATATAAAGACTGCGTCTAATAGTTTAAAATTGGAAATAATTATCTATAACGCCCCTTAAGTCCCGCAACGCCACCTGGAGGCAATTTTCACGAGACCCATTTTGTAACGGATCTCTACCCTATGAGAGGAATCTGTTTACTAAGTTTCAAGACTGTACGCCTTAAGACAATAGCTTAAAAATCGGAATTTATAATGCCTCTTAACCCTCCCCCCCTCGCAACACCCCTTGGGGGTCAATTTTCTCAAAATCCATTTTGAAGCGGATATTTACTCCATGAAAGAAACTTGCCTACCAATTTTCAAGTAGGTAGGTGAAGTAGTTTAAAAACGGATATATTTATCTATTACGCCCCTTATCCCCCGCAACGCTACTTAGAGGTGCGTTTTCACAAAACCCGTTTTGTAACTGACCACTATTATACGAAAGGAATCTATCAAATTTAAAGACAGAGCGTCAAATAGTTTAAAAATGGATATAATCATCTGCAACGCCACTTGGGGGTCGATTTTCACCAAACTCATTTTGTAGCGGATCTCTACTCTCTGAAAGGAATCTGCTTACCCAATTTCAAGATTGTACATCAAGTAGTTTAAGCATGGAAACAATTATTTATAACGCCTCCTTGCATTTCGGAAAATCCGTTCTTAGCGGATGTCTACTCTATGAAAGGAACATGTGTACCAAATTTCAAATATGTAGCTTGAATAGTTCCAGAGATATCGTGATTAGTCAGTCAGTCAGTGAGTGAGTCGCTTTTCTCCTTTATATATCTTTATCAGAGGTGGCCAACCCGCGGCACGCGGGGGTCGTAACTGTGGCATGCGAAGGCTTTTTGAAAAGTTACAAAAATATTATGAAAATACTACTGAATTAATTGAATTACATTAAAAAAATTGTCATGAAGAGAATATGTAAGGAACGGAAATTTTCAGCGTGAGATTTTAAGGGCGCTAAGCAAGATTTTTCTTTTCTTCAGAAAAACGCCAAAAATGAGATCATGCTCCAAAACTTACAATTCTACTACTTTGTAACATTCCGAGAAAAGTAACGTGAGACTAAAAACAAATAAATTCTCTCGGACGGTCGAAATTGCCCAAAAAGGGGGCGGTTAATTTTTAACAACTCAGATTTCTATTCAAATTTCTGCTTCCCCGTGCAGGGCTGAAGTTTATAGCTATAGGCTGTCAGCGTGATGTCAGATAAAGAAGGTTTTTCCGGAGATGTTGGCTACTTACGATTTCTGTAATGTTAAGAAGTAATATTCTGCAATATATTAGGAGCGCAGTTGTTGATACGATAGAAATAATTCTATCTGCCCAAAGTAGCCGCTTTGTAAAGCAGAGGGACTTGCATCCACGATTAATCAGAATGCTGGATTCGGAGCCAAGAAAATTTGTAGCGTAACATTGGCAAATTGTTTCTAGCTGTCAGACTCAGTTGATTTTAAACTCTGTTTAGCAAGACGTTTAGCTTTCCTCCTTTTCTAAAAAATTGTTTTTAAATTTTAGTATTAGCGTAGTTGTTTGAATTTTTTTAAAATTTTTAATATGTTTATGAGTAAACCTTCGACATCGAAAAGAAATTATGAAGAGGATATTGCAGCACGTGATTTTAAAATTGTCTGGGAAGAACAATACTTGTTTACACATCAAAATGCTTCCAAGCCTGTTTGTTTGATATGTGGAATTTGTATAGCAGTTCCAAAAAAATTTAACTTGGACCGTCATTTCAAGCAACTGCATAGTGATTCCAACAGCAAATATCCTGTTGGATCAAATTTGCGAACGGAATTTTATCAAGAAAAAAAAAAAGAAACCTTTAGCCGGCCAACAATCTTTGTTCCAGAAGAGAAATGACGAAATTGAAACCATGGCGAAGGCTTCTTATGAACTTTCTTTGTTGTTAGCCCGCAAGAAAAAACCATATTCTGAAGGAGGGAGATAATAAAAAGCAGCCTTTTAATTTTCGCCCAAAATGTCGGTGATCTTAATGTCAAAAATATGGTTGATAAAATAGCTTTGCCCAGAAATACCGTCATGCGTCGTATAGATGACATGGGCCAGGATGTTGGAACGCAAATTGTCTCTGGACTTCAAAATTGCAAATATTTTTCATTAACTTTGGATGAAAGCTGTGATATCACTGACAATGTGCAGTTAAGCATCTTTGTGTGTTACACGAACAAAAATTTTGATACTGTGGTAGAACTTCTTGATTTGCGCCAACTAGTTTTAACTACAGGTGAAGACATTTTTAATTAACTTAAAAATGTAATTGAAATTAACAACGTAGAATGGACAAAATTAGACAGTATTTGCAAAGATGGAGCGCCTTCCATGGTTGGCAGAATAAAAGGTTTTGTTGCTTTGCTTGAAAATTATTTGGGAAGAAAAGTTTTCAAGTATCATTGTATTATTCATCAAGAAGCGCTTTGTGCCAAGGCCTTAAACTTGTCTTTCGTTGTTGACCCTGTGGTGCGCTGTATCAACAAAATACGAGCTCGTGCTCTGAATCGACAAAGATTTCGTACGCTTTTCCCCGAAGAAACGGAAGAAAATGGCGAGTTACTACTTCATTGTAGTGTGCGCTGGCTTTCCGAAGGAAGTTCACTTGCGAGATTTTGGAGTTTGAGGGAATATGTTTTAGAATATCTGGAAGAAAACGATGAACTGCCCATTGAATGCTCGCTCCTCAGGAGTGAAAATTGGCTGTGTGATTTAGCTTGTGTTACCGATATAATGGAACATTTAAACAATTTAAATTTAAGAATACAGGGAAAAAATTGTATTTTTCCTACCCTAGTTGGTCATATATCTTCTTTAGTGAACAAACTTTTCCTTTTTGTCTGGATTTTGGAGAGAAAATATTAAGCCATTTTCCATTCATGCAGGAATTATCTGCCAAAGTTAGTAATGTTCCGAACTATGATAGATTTAAAAATTTAATATCCATTTTGCAGGATTCTTTCAGTGCCAGGTTTGAGGATTTTAAAGATGATAAAAAAAAATACTGAACTTTTCACTAATCCCTTTTCGATTTCTCTTCAAGACATTAGTTCTTATTCACCTGAGGTACAAATTGAAATTATTGACCTAAAGCACCATATTACTCTGATAAGCAAATATAAGGAAATTATTTTAACCACAAATGATCCGAATTACATCGAATTTTGGAAATTTGTGCCACCAAGCAATTTTCCAAATTTACATGATTTAGCGGTCAGATATTGTTGTAGGTTTGAATCAACATATGTTTGTGAAGAAATGTTTTCTGTTATATGAACGTAATTAAATCAAAATATCGCTCAAAATTAACTGATATGCACCTAAAACACCTAATTTTGTTAGCATCTTCACGAACTATAATCCAAATATAGATGATTTAGTAAAAAAACTACAGATTCACAAAAGCCACATTAAGAGACTGCTTTGTAATCATTTAAAATTAAATGTTTCAAGTTGCTTATTTTTGTTTTGTACCTTATCTAACTGACCGATCCTGTAAAAATTTATCAACAATAAAATATAAGTTTCTACTTTTGTTTTATTTGTTATACCATTTTCTTTTTACATTTTCCCTGTATAGAACTTGCATTTAAGAGTATGTTTTTGGTGTAAATAACCCATAACAAGCCTATAAGTAACATTTTTTCACTTTTGTATATTTTTTACTTTGGTGGAAAAGTTGAAAGTGGCACGCGTAATTTTTTTTTATCAGATTGTGGCACGCCTCCCCAAAAGGTTGGCCACCCCTGATCTATATATATAAAGGAGAAAAGCGACTCACTCACTGACTGACTGACTAATCACGATATCTCCGAAACTATTCAACCTACAGACTTGAAATTTGGTAGACATGTTCCTTTCATGGAGTAGAGATCAGCTAAGAACGGGGGTTTTTTTTGCGAAATTCGAACCGCAAGGGGCGTTACGGGGGGTTAAGGGGTGTTATAAATAATTGTTTCTATTTTTACACTACTCAACGTACAATCTTGAAATTAGGTAAGCAGATTCCTTTCATAGAGTAGAGATCCGCTACGAAATGGGTTTTGGGAAAATAGCCCCCAAGGGGTATTGAGGGGGAATAAGGGGCGTAAAAGATAAATATTTTCGTTTTAAAATACTTGACTACCGGCTTGAAATTGGTAGCTTAGTTCTTTCATGGGAGTTAATATCCGCTACAAAATGGGTTTGGAAAATTGACCCAAGGGGTGATGAGGGGGTTAAGAGCGTAAAAGATAAATATTTTCGTTTTTAAAGTACTTGATCTACTGGCTTGAAAATTAGTAGGCATAGTTCTTTCATGGAGTTAATATCCACTACAAAATGGGTTTTGGGAAAATTGACCCTTAAGGGGTGTTGAGGGGAGTTAAGGGGCGTAAAAGATAAATATTCGTTTTAAATACTTGATCTCTGGCTTGAAAATTGGTAGGCATAGTTCTTTCATCGAGTTACTATCCGCTACAAAATTGATTTGGGGAAAATTGACCCCCAAGGGGTGTTGAGGGGGGTTAAGGGGCGTAAAAGATAAATATTTTCGTTTTTAAAGTACTTGACCTACTGGCTTGAAAATTGGTAGGCATAGTTCTTTCATGGAGTTAATATCCGCTACAAAATGGGTTTTGGGAAAATTGACCCTAAAGGGGTGTTGAGGGGGTTAAGGGGCGTAAAAGATAAATATTTTCGTTTTTAAAGTACTTGACCTACTGGCTTGAAAATTGGTAGGCATAGTTCTTTGATGGAGTTAATATCCGCTACAAAATGGGTTTTGGGAAAATTGACCCCAAAGGGTGTTGAGGGGGGTTAAAGGGCGTAAAAGATAAATGTTTTCGTTTTTAAAGTACTTGACCTACTGTCTTGAAAATTGGTAGGCATAGTTTTCTCATGGAGTTAATATCCGCTGCGAAATGGGTTTTGGGAAAATTGACCCCCAAAGGGTGTTGAGGGGAGAAATAAATAATTATTCCGATTTTTAAACTATTAGACGCACAGTCTTGAAATTTGGTAAGCAGGTTCCTCTCATAGTGTAGAGATACGCCACAAAATGGGTTTCGTGAAAATAGACCCCCAAGTGGCGTTAAGGGGCGTTATTGATCATTACTTTTCCATTTTTAAATTCCTGGAAGCACAGTCTTTAAATATGATAAACAGAATCCTTTTATGGAGTAAAGATCCAATATATAATGTGTTTTGTGTAAATCAACCCCCCAGGTGGCGTTGTGGGGTCTCAAGGGGCGCTTAGACTCGCAGTCTTCAAATTTGGTAAGCAGTATCTTTTCATAGAGTAGAGATCCGCTACAAAATGAGTTTTGTGAAAACAGACCCCCCAAGTAGCGTTGCGGGGCCTCAAGGGGTGGGGGTAATTATTCCCCTTTTTAAACTATTAGACGTACTGTCTTGAAATTTGGTAAGCATATTCCTTTCGTTGAGTACAGATCCGCTATAAAATGGGTCTCGCGAAAATTAACCCTCAAGTTTATTTCGAGGGATTAAGGGGGGTAATAGATAAATATTTCCGTTTTTAAACTATTCGATCTAGCTGCTTGAAAATTGGTAGGCATGTTCCTTTCATGGAATAGAGTTCCTCAAACAAAGAGTAAAACAAAAAGCGACACATAAGGAGGGTTGTAAGGGGTGAAGGGGAGTTATAGGAAAAAAATCCTGTTTAGATATGTTAGACCTGAGTACTTGAAATTTGTTAAGCATATTCCTTTTGTTGAATAGGGATCCACTAAGAATGCATTTGACGGGAATCAACTCCTGGGGGAGCAAGGGGTTACTGGAGCGTGTTGACAAAAAATTTCTTTTTTCGAACTACAAGAACTATAATAATGAAATTTGGTTTACATTTTTCTTTTGTTGAATTTAAATCCACTAAGAACGGTTTTTGGGAGAACGACTCTCAACAGAATTACGAGGGGGGGGGGCGGGTATTGATAGTAAAAATTTTGTTTTTACCCTATTAGATTTAGATTTGAAATTTGGCTTCCATGTTTATTTTATGGTGTAGAGATCCACCTAAAATTGGTTTTGCGGAAATCCACTTTGTCATAGGGTTACGAAAGTGTAAACATTTTATACTCAATTTTAGAGAATATTAGATAATACAAATTAGTAGTTCTGTCTTTTTTTTTTTATCAAGAGGCGAAAGCTACAGGTATAAGTATATTTTTCAATACAATAGAATTCTTAATGCTAGGACATAGATATCAATATTTTATATATATAAACAGATATATTTATAAAACATCATGAAATACCCAGCGAAGCGGGAGGGTAACGGCTAGTATAGATATAATTTTGCTCCTCACTGTTCCATTAAACACAAATTTTTCAATTGTTTTTTTTTTCTTTTTTTACTGAGGATCTCTTTCAAGACGAGGTAAATTGACTTTCTTAAAAAAAATCTTTGCAATAGGAACAAAATATTTTGTCCGTTGTAATGTCGCACAATGCTTAGGTAACAAAGGTATCCTATAAAATTTGTTACATTATAGAAATTAATAAACACGTGAAATTGGTAAGGATAACACGTGAATTGATACAGAAATTGTTAGAGTATTTCTTAAAGGCTCCCGATGTACTATTTGATAAATTCAGTAATTTGTTCCCAAATTTTTTTAAGTAAAATCAAAAAGTACTTGCATGAGTTTGAAATAAAAATGTACAAGCAAGTTTGAACTAATTTTAAAGAAATAAAATTAATTTCAATCTGGAATTGAGTAAAAACTCTTTGATACCATCCTGCACTTAAAAAATTAATATTTGAAATCAGAGCAACTTTGTTTTTCAATTCCTACTATTAGCTCTCTCTCCTTGTATATATACATATATCTTCACGAAATTTTCAATCGTTAATAAAATACTTTTTATACATCCACTCAAGTTCAAATACATTTTTTTTAAACTTGTAGTGGTAACTTGATGTTAATACAGTTTTTTCATATATTAATTCATTGATTAAATTTTAATAATTTTTATTTAAGAGATCATTTTAGTCAATATTATTCTTCTAGATGGCAGCCCCATTGAATAAAACAGCTTTTGTTAAATTTGTGACTTAACCTGAATAAAAAAAAAAAATCATATGCTTGTCACAGATGTCAGCATTCCTTTTACACCGGTTTTAAGATAAATTTTTACCTAATCTTATATTCAACGTTTTTAAAAAATGTAATTACAAATCTAATGTGGTTAAAAAGTTTTTAAAAGGTGTTTTGTCACTTGTGATTATGTCATATGTAAATGCGTATATTAATTGTAATTATTTAATTTTAAAAAAATTTATATTACTTGTTAGACAATATATATTAAAAGTAAAAAAGCTTTTTCAAAACAAGCTTTTATTTAAACGCGCTAAAAAGAATAAAATAAATTTTTCTTTAAAACTTTTTTTACTATCAACTTTTTCCGTCATTACACAATTTATATGATATAAAAGCTAGTCGCGAGCTTTACCTCTGCAGATAAACAAGTAAATTGAATAACTTGATCTGACTTATTTTAATTTTTAAAAATTTCAAACTAAGTAAATAAGAGTACTTTAATCTCGCGACGAGCTTTTATATCATATAAATTGTATAATGACGGAAAAAGTTGATAGCAAAAAAAGTTTTAAAGAAAAATTTATTTTATTCTTTTTAGCGCGTTTAAATAAAAGCTTGTTTTAAAAAAGCTTTTTTACTTTCAATTTATTACAAGCTTTTATTTAACTTACACTGTATGTATGTATGTATGTATGTATGTATGTATGTATGTATGTATGTATGTATGAATGTATGTAATTTGTTCGGGTGGAATCTTGCAACTGAATATTGAAGCTGATATCTTCACCACATTGAGCTGAAATTTTGTATACACGTTTAGTTTGGATGACAATGCATGTTTTGACCATTTATATTCCGATATTGCAATTAATTAAAAACTTTAAACTAGTTTTGGGCGCCAACTTCGATATATCTGCATTGTGTTGTAATTATGTTATTATTACAACAATGAAAAAAGTTGGCGTCGAAAATCAGTTTTCGGCCAAACTGAAATTTCATAACGTTGCGCTATTGACTGTATTAATTAACTTTGTCTAAAAAATAATTACATTTCTACAACGTAAAAATAATCTAATTTCTACAATGTATGGAATTTTTTTTTACAAATTTCTATCTATTTACTTGGATTTAAATCCAAAACAACAAAAGTAAAGCTGTTTTTCAAGTAGATTGGTACATTAAATACCTTTCTCAACGCTGCCAAGTTAAACTGAGATGGAGTATTGTGGAAATTCTTTAAAAAATTTATCTAACTTTAATCTATGAATCTCAGACAAAAAATAATTACAGAATCGGAAAGATAATTTTTTATATATCTTACCCATCAAAAAGGAATCCACTAGGAAAACAATAAGAGAAAATTATTATCCAGAAATGCAATGTATTTTCAATTAAAAAAATAATTTTATATTAAAATGAATGAATTTTTTAAATGAATTTTCTAATTTTAAGCTTGCAAGTAATTTAAATATACCTCATTTTATCACCAGTAATCTAAACACACACTACGACATGTGTCCTTAAATTTAATTACAGATAGAATCTGTTAATTTTATTTGAGTTTTTTTTTTTTTTTTTGAAAAATTACGGCAATTTTGTTTCTTTAGATGAGTTAGGCACATTATAAAACTAGTTCAAGGTTATTGATATACATAAAATGTGCCAAAAGAGAATAATTTGCAAAATGACTTGAAATGTTTTAAAAATAAGGAGAGAAAAAAGTTGAATCTTCGAAGAAAGATTTCGTTAATTTGGAGTTATTTTACGAAGAAAAGAGTAATATGTGCTTGGTTCCAGGAAATAGAGAAATTCCCAAAATAGAGGTTCGTTATACATGGAGAAAACATACTGTACTGTACTGTACATACTGTATTTTTATACATACTGTATAAAAATAATGCGATGGTTAATTATTTTTTCAAATCAAGTTTCTAAAGATGACCTGAGCAATTAAAAAAATAGATTCTTACGTAAAAGATATTCAATGTCCATCAAAAAATTATCAAAAGTTCATAAAACTTGCTTTTTTTATTACAACATGCGTTTTGAATTTTAAGCATTTTATTGATTAATACAAATCTTTAAATGTCTTTTGAAGTTTTTTAATAAATAACTAGATTTTTCTTTGAAGATGTTAGAGAAATATATCCCTTACCTTCAAAATATTTCAATTAAATAATATATTCTTTAAGATTTTTCAAAAAATAGTCAAAATTTTAATTAAACATTGATTAACTTCGTAAGTAAAATAAATAACTTGACTGACTGATTTTAATTTTTAAAAATTTCAAACTAAGTAAATAAGAGTACTTTAATCTCGCGACGAGCTTTTATATCATATAAATTGTGTAATGACGGAAAAATTTGATAGTAAAAAAAATTTTAAAGAAAAATTTATTTTATTCTTTTTAGCGCGTTTAAATAAAAGCTTGTTTTTAAAAAAGTTTTTTTACTTTTAATTTATTTTTTTACTTTTTAGTTATCACTGGAAGGTTTCTTAGTCTGTTCATCTCATTCAACGCATCATTGTTGCTAGGTGTTAGCCGGTTATTTTCGAACAGTCGAACTAAATGAATTCTCGCAAAAAGGGTACTAGACGAAAAACACAATTTTTTCTTAAATCCGTAAATTTTAAGCAATTCTTTCAATCTTCGTACAGATCTTGGGTAATATTATCCTACACACGAAAAAAAGTTTTATGAGATTTTCTTCATAAATGACGAAGTTATTAAATATTAAAATGTTGAGTATTTTTTGAAAAACTGTAAAAAATAAAATTTCGACATTTTATTTTTTAAATGACTGATTCTAAAAGAGCAAATCATGAGCTGTTTTAGTACGGAATGTCGATTCATTTAAACAAAAAAATTCATGCGCAACTATTTAGATATTATTTTCATAAAAACGCATCAATTTTGATTTATTTAAAAAAAAATCGTAAAAATTAGAAATATTATTATTTCATAAAAACCATTATACCTTATTGGGACGAAATAAATGATCTTTCCGATTCTGTAATTATTTTTTGTCTGAGTTTCCTAGACTAAAGTTAGATAAATTTTTTAAAGAATTTTTACAATGTTCCCTCTCAGTTTGACTTGGCAGCTTTGCGAAAGGTATTCAATGTACCAATCTACTTGAAAAATAGGATAATAGCCTTTGTTTGCTCAGTATCCCAAAAATAAAATAAATAAATAAAATAAAAATACTTGAAAAATAGCTCTACTTTTTTTGTTTTGAATTTAAACCGAAGAAAATAGATAGAAATTTCTAAACAAATTGCATACCTTGCAGAAATTAGATTATTTCTAAGTTGTAGAAATGTAATTATTTTTTAGACAAAGTTATTTAATACAGTCATTAGCGCAACGCTATGAAATTCCAGTTTGGCTGAAAACCGATTTTCGACTCCAACTTTTGTCATTGTTGTAACAATAACATTATTACAACAATGCTGACATATCGAAGTTGGCGCCCAAAACTAGTTTAACGTTTTTAATTAATATCTTTTTAATTAATTGCAATATCGGAATATAAATGGTCAAAAATGCATTGTCACCCAAATTAAACGTGTATACAAAATTTTAGCTCAATAGGATGAAGATATCAACTTCAAAATTGAGTTGCAAGATTCCACCCGAACAAATTACATACATACATACATACATACATACATACATACATACATACATTGTAAGTTAAATAAAAGCTTTCAATTAATAAAAATGGAAATAAGAGGCTTGGGATCATTGATGAAAGAAAATCGAAATCACCTAATAACTGGGCAAAAATGCATATAACCTATTTTTTCCAAGTTGAATTGGATAAAAATTAATATAGTTTTAAAATATAATCCAAAATTATGAGTTTTAATACATTGCTGACCACACAAAATGCAACACCAAGAAGGACCAGAGACGGTGCACACAAAGGAGGAGGGGGGCCCAGGGGCCGGACCCCCCCCCCCCTTAGCCCTTGATTTTTTTTTTCAATTGATTATAATCCTACGTATAAAGGGTCGGTTTAAGCTCATTTCGGGCTTTAGGCGCAGTTCTACTGGCCCCCTTGGCACTGGCGGATCGAAATTTATAACCAGAAAATCTTGTTAAGTCCAGCTTGTCCGGGCGCCTAATGTATAAACCGGCACTGTATGTATATAATACATAAAATTTAATAAAGTATTTGTTATTAATAATTAATTTTACTTATTAAAGCTAATTATTTATTCAATAATCAATTTTTTACTGTTTTTTGTTCCCGAAAATCAACAACAACAAAAAAAAAAAATCAAAAGAATGTGTTGGGTGGCGTATTGGGGTATAATACGAGAATGGTGGACTTTCAACCCTGGACCAGAAAATTCCTGTGTGCGCCACTGATCAAAGATATCACAGCGAAATTTATTTGGCAGATAACATGTTGTACAAAGACCAAGCGATTAAAATTACAGTCTTTTGGGACGAGGGGATGTTGACAAAATCAGCAGTTAATATAGCCGCCATTGTTGACTATAGCCACTACCTCATGAATCGGCATATAATCAAAGAGGCTTTGGATATACCCTTGGGGGCACAGCAGTCCAATGGGCTTCCACATATTGCCAAAGTTGATCTGTTGTAGCAGCAGGTGGTATAACCCAGTTCAGTTGTTGTGCAAGCATGAACTACACGTTTTCGATTGGCGATGGATCTGGAGAACAAACTGGCCAAGGAAGCAATTAAATCTGATTGGTGAAGGAGAACTCTTGAACATTGCGTGCCACGTGTGGTCGTGCATTATCCTGTTCGAATATGGCTGATAGCAAGCGCTGAATGTATGGGAGTACCAAGGTTTCTAACACCTCAGAGATGTAGCGCTGGCCAGGGACGTCTTAAGACACTTTGAGGCTCTTGGTCCAAAGAAATCTTACAATTTTTGGAGGCCCTGGGTCCTTATTCAAAAGTAGGCCCTACCTGAGATCCTTAAAAGTTTGCAATATATAGCATGCATTGTCAAATACCCGTTCAAACGGCAATTTAAAACAAACAAAAGTGCATGACTCACAATCTCAAAAACTTAGGCACAAACCAGCTTGACCAATGGCCGCCATTTTGACCAAATTAGTTGACTGATTGCTTATGTTATTAAGCCAAGGCCTAGACATGGACAACGGTCATCGCATAATAATATAGTCTTATCACTTTTGCCAGTTGACATGCAGCTTGAAATTCCCTGTTTTTTGGAGAATATGCAACGGAATGTTTGGCCATAAAAATTATCCGGATCACGATCTTATTAGGATAGAATCTAGAACAAAATGATGCCCCACCGAGAGAGAGGCCCAGGCCCAGTTGACACATGCCTTAATACGACCTTGACTCTGGCTGTTCAGTGTACCGGCAATGCGTACTAGAGGGGCATGGCAGTGAAATTCAATACCACCCTAAACCATGATACCGGGTGCATGACCAGTGTGGCGATGCGTAACGCAACAGTTCAGCAGCCAATCACGGTGTCTCCAAACTCGAATCCGACTAGCGTGATGCTGCAGGCAGAAATAGGATTCGTCAGTAAACACAATGTCGTTCCATTTCGTTGTCCATGTTTGCCGTTCATCGCACCATTAGCGGCACAAACGCCTATGGTTTCCAGTCAAGAGTAAACGAAGCAATGGACACCTTGCAGACATTCTACTCTCCTACTAGTTTCTCTGAATGCCAAATTTTCACTGACTAAAAATTGTATTATTGCAATCCTTCTTTCAATGATGGCGCACCATAGCTTTTTCTCTCGTTTGTAAAGATTTTGTTCCACATCAAAATACAATTTTTTTCAACCTAGTCTTTAATTCGCTCCACAATATAGAGTTACGTGTGTTTTAGAGTATTTTCATGCTTATTACGGTAATCCGAACAATGACGCCAATTAAAAAACCCAGTACTTACAAATTGGGTTGTAAAAATACCTTTACTGAACAATTTACATGCAAAACAAAAAATACGATTTAGTTTTATGGAATAACAGAATCACATGCGATTTATTATCTTCCCATTCACTTAAGTTTTGTTGAAATATGAACAGCTGAATTTTCTACCATTCTCATCGACCATAAATTTAAAATCTGCTACTTGTTTAAGACCATGTTCTACTAATAAATCAATAATTTTTGTAAAAATATTAAGTACACTCTTCGCTTAAACATTCGCATTCGGCTTCACTGGAATGGGACTGTTGATGATGATCTTGCCATTTCATGTTCGTGATATCCATTGATTTAGTGTTTGTATTGAACAGAGATTATAACTGATAATATTAAGAGGGTGTTTGTGATATTTAGATTGAAAATCTTTAATAAAAGATCCAGTTATGATACTCACAAAAATATTGTTTTCTTCCCTCCTTATTCTTTAAAAGTTATCTTTCATGGGTTGACAATCTCCTTTATTTTTAATATACAAGAAAAGGTAAACATAATAAAATCAGAAATATAATTTTAAATAATCTTTTATTAGAAATTAATATTTATTGCGAATTAGTTGAATATGGAAAACAAATTTTTAAACCTAAATACCAAAGGTGTATCTGAAATATGTTGAATTTGATTTTAAAAAAAACCTGACTTTTTATAAACAGATTTATTTCTCACCTATCTATAGCCAATTTCTAAATGCAGAGGAAATTATTTTTTAATTATTTATAAAAAAAATTTTAATCTGCTGTATAAATAAATATATCTGAAATCTTTATTTTAACGTATAAAGCAAAAAAAGAATGTTTTGACCGTACTTCAAAACAGACAATAGTAGACAATTTTGTTACTTAATTTAGGAATCAATGAATCAGGCAAAATTACAATTCAACACGGCTTCATCAATTCAATCTTAAACGTGATACATGAAGAACCATCAGTTAGATAAATCCTGCCAACATAGAGAAAATAGTAAACACGGTGAAAGGTAAGAGGCTACGAGAATTTCATATAATTTGAAATTACTCTACAACTAGGGTTTCTGATTTCCCGGTTTTCTCCATTCCCGAAATTCCCGGAAATATATCAAAATTTCAAAAAACTTAAAAAACAAATTATTTTTAAATATCAATAATAATTATATAAAATAAGGAAAATACCGTTTTTTTTCCTTCAATTTTCGATTCAACTTTGACTCATAAATTTTCAGATTTTTAAACGTTTGTATATGTATTAAAACTTGAAAATGTGTATCATATAACTATTAATAAAACTGAAAAAGGTTTAAAAGAGTAAATAGTGGATCAAATATATTTTCATCTATGCACCCTGCAAAATTAGTATAATTTGGCGAGGAGACAGAAATTTTAAAATCTGTCTTTGTACTCCAATGAAATCCCCAGATGTTTTGATGAATAATTCCCAAACGTAGCTAGAAACGAAATCTGCAGAAAGAAATATTTCTCAGGTATATATAAATAATTATTCTGACTATAAAAAAATTATTACAAATTCAAATACAAAAGAATTTACTTAGTGTGATGAATTTATTTATTATAAATTCTCTTTACTTTGCAGGTGCTGTTACCGCCTCGATTTCTTTATTTTCAATCTATATATATAAAGGAGAAAAGCGACATGACTGACTGACTAATCACGAAATCTCTGGAACTATTCAACCTACAGACTTGAAATTTGGTAGACATGTTCCTTTGATAGAGTAGACATCAGCTAGGAAAGGATTTTCCGAAATTCGAAACGCAAGGGGCGTTACGGGGGGTTAAGGCTTTAATAATAATTGTTTCCATGTTTAAACTACTTGATGTACAATCTTGAAATTGGGTAAGCGGATTCCTTTCAGAGAGTAGAGATCCGCTACAAAATGAGTTTGCTGAAAATCGACCCCCAAGTGGCGGTGCAGGGGCTTAGGGGCGTTATAGATAATTATTTCCATTTTTAAACTATTTGACGCACTGTCTTTAAATTTGATATATAGATTCCTTTCGTAGAATAATGATCAGTTACAAAACGGGTTTTGTGAAAACAGACTTCTAAGTGGCGTTGCGGGGGATTAAGGGGCGTAATAGATAAATATATCCGTTTTTAAACTACTTCACCTACCTGCTTGAAAATTGGTAGGTAAGTTTCTTTCCTGGAGTAAATATCCGCTACAAAATGGGTTTTGGGAAAATTGACCCCCAAGGGGTGTTGCGGGGCGGGGGTTTAAGGGACGTTATAAATTACTATTTTTAAGTTTTTAGACGTACAGTCTTGAAACTTAGTAAGCAGATTCCTCTCATAGGGTAGAGATACGCTAAAAATGGGTTTCGTGAAAATTGCCCCCAAGTGGCGTTGCGGGGACTTAAGGGGGCGTTATAGATAATTATTTCCATTTTTAAACTATTAGACGCACAGTCTTTATATTTGATAAAACAGATTTCTTTCATAGAGTAGAGATCAGCTATAAGAAGGTTTTGTGAAAACATACCTCTAAGTGGCATTGCAGGGGAATAAGTGGCGTTAGAGATAAATATTTTCGTTTTTAAACTATTTGACTACCTGCTTGAAAATTGGTAGGAATGTTTCTTTCATGGAGTAAATATCCGCTACAAAAGGGGTTTGGAGAAAATTGACCCCAAGGGGTGTTGCAGGGGATTAAGGGCAGATATAAATAATTATTTATTTTTTTAAACTATTAGACTCACAGTCTTGAAATTTGGTTAGCAGATTCCTCTCATAGGATAGAAATACACTGCAAAAAGTGTTTTGTGAAAATCGACCCCTAGGTGGTGTTGCGGGGGTTCAAGGGGCGTTATTGATAATTTTTTTGCATTTTTAATTAATTGGACGCACAGTCTTCAAATTTTGCTAAGCAGATTCCTCTCATAGAGTGCAATTCCCTACAAAATGGGTTTTTGTGAAAACAGACACAGAAGTGGCGTTGCGGGGGCTCAAGTGGCGTTATAGACAATTATCCCCATTTTTAAACTGTTAGACGTACAGTCTTGAAATTTGATAAGCAGATTCCTTTCGTAAAGTAGAGAACCGCTACAAAATGGGTTTCGCGAATATCAACTACTAAGTTTAATTTCGGGAGATTAAGAGGCGTAATCGATAAATATTTCCATTTTTAAACTACTTGATCATCCTGCTTGAAAATTGGTAGGCATGTTTCCTTTCATGAAATAGAGTTCCTCTAACAAAAGAGTAAAATGTGTGTGAAAATTGACCTCCAAAGATGTTTGCGAGGGGTCAAGAGGAGTTACAGAAAAAAATTCCTGTATTTAATTGTTAGACCCATATACTTGAAATTTGTTAAGCATGTTTCTTTTGTTGAATAGGGATCCACTAAGAATAAATTTTAAGCAAATCAAGTTCTGGGGGGTTGCAGGGGTTACTGGGACGTATTGACAAAAAAAATTACTTTTTTTCGAGCTACAAGGACTATAATAATGAAATTTGGTTTGCATTTTTCTTTTCTTGAATTGAAATCCGGTAAGAGCGGTAATTTTGGAAAGCGGCTCTCAACGGGATTACGGGGATATTGATAGTAAAACTTTTGTTTTTTTCTGTTAGATTTAGACTTGAAATTTGGCTTGCATGTTCAATTTACGGAGTAGAGATCCACCGAAAATTGGTTTTTGCGGGAATCCACTTGGTTTTTTGAGTTACGAAAGAGCAAACATCATTCTATGCTTCAATTTTAAGATTTTTAGAAAATACAAATTAGATGAGTTCTGCCCTTTTTTTTTTTTATCAACAGATGACAGTTACAGGTATAAGTATATATTTCAATTCAATCGAATTCTTAATGCTAGGACTTAGATATCAATAATTTATACATATATATAAGCAGTAAAAAATTTATAATACATCATGAAATACCCAGCGAAGCGGGCGGGTATCAGCTAGTTTTATCATATACACAGAAGAAAAATCTTTCCCCGAATTAAAAGTTTTTTTTTAATGAAATTTATCACTTTTAGCACTAAAAGCAAAAATTGTTAATGACATGCAAAAAAATGTTACAATTAAAGAGTTTGTAAATTTTAAAATATGGAAAAAAAATTCCCATTTAAAAAATAATTGCTAAAATTAATGTTCCTTTACTGATTCACATGCCTTTCAAAATTAATCAGTCGAAGTTGAATAAATTATTTTCCATTTGTTTCTACTAATAGATAAATATTAATATATATACTTGAAATTTTTTTTTGCTGCTGAAGCATCGCTTACGTACGTTAAAAATATTTATTATCGTATTTTAGAGATTCTGTTTTGTATAACGGATTTCTTGTTTATGTAAATGCTATACTATTGTTACAAAAAATATTAATAAATATTAATGTTTAGAATCTCAGACTAAAGTTTGATTAAGAAAATAATAAATAAGAAAAGTTGCAAATATTCTCTACTAAAACAGTTTGGGGTTCATTCCTTTTTTCAAATTGCTGATTCAATTAAATCCTACAAGTATCCGAAAAGAAATGAAATAAATATAGTTTTAAATTTAGTACTTACGTTATTCACTAACAAATATCTCGGAACTTTGATCAGATTTTCGAGGCTGGTGCCTACGAAAGTGATTCTCTTAAAAAACTAAATACTTTGAGTTGAAGAAGCTCATAGCAGACAAAAACTGATAGAAAAAAATAGTTCCCAGGTAGCTAGAAAAATTCTCAGCAACCCTAACAGGCGGGGGAAGGAGTACTTATTCTCTTACTCCACTCTGCTGAGGTAATGAACATTCCAGGAAGTGGGGTGACGATCGCAAATCGCTCAGTATGGTCAGCTATAAATTTATATCGAGGTTGAAATCTACAGTCAAGTCAAAGAGCTACCTAATAGATTATTTAAGCCTCGTTCCATTCCCAGGAATGCAAAAAGTATGGAAATCTTACGATTCCGCAGTTCCCGGAAAGAGCCCTATCTTCAACGAATAAATGGAGTACATATATAAGAGGGAACTACATATAGATCCTTGTTTTAGTATTTATATTTATTTTATTTTTGTTTTTCAGTGCTATGCTTACATATTTCAGTGCTTATTACACTTGGAGTTTAAAAAAAACACCACATAATACCACAACTTTTTTAATATGTACTTAAAATACCAATACATACCTACAACATAAAATAAAACTTAGAACCTCTGCAAACTTTGCTAACATTAATAAAGCTATGTAATATTGAAGTGCTTTTCAAACAGTTTTTGTAATAAAAATTATTTAATAAAAAAACTGCAAGATTTCCCCCCCCCCCAAAATAACTTAATACCAAATAAAACTACTGGAAACCACCTTTAATAGAGGTACAA